>JBCIKM010144869.1:0-13648 GCA_039654465.1 Melibe viridis | reverse complement strand
GTTTTGAAATTACTTTGTTAATGAGCTTAATTCCCTGTGAGATAAACATCGATTTGTGTTGGTTTTTTCTACACTTGCTTTCACGATACCTTCTTCCAACTGGCAGCGAGGACAGACGCACTACCAACTGAGCCATCAGCGACCAACCTTGGCACTGGGCCTATGCCAGTTACTGTCTATTGTCATCTATTTTTCCAGAGCGATCTTCTTTATATTTTAACCTCAGAAGGAGACCCCTTAGAAGAGTCAGGGGATGTTGCACACCAAATGTCATGACCATGTTATGCTGTCTTGTACTTCAGCAGTGCTATTTCCAAGGACTCCCTCACCAAGCTTAAAAATGCCTTTTGTGCGATCCTTGTTTGTTTTTTCTTTCTCTGTCTGTCTGTCTATCTGTCTGTGTCTCTCTCGGTCTCTCTTTCTCTCTCTCTCAATTACACAAAGGCACACACACAGTTACTCACACATACATACACACAGAGACACACACGCAAACAGACACACACACACAAATACATTAACACACACCACACAAACGCTCACACACACAGGATGAGCCACACAGAAATAACAACAACAACAATAAAAAAAATAAAGGAAGGGAACAAACAAACAAGCAAGCAAACAAAGAATAAAACAGACCCAAACAAAACAAAGCAAAACAAAACAGAACAAATCAAACACAGCAATTAAGAAGGGAAGAAACAGATTTGATTTGAACATCGTGAAAGCATTTTATTGCATTGTTAAAAAATCCCAAAACAAAACAGATTCCACCAAATTGCATCAAAGGCAACAAACAATTATGTAATAATAACTTAATCCACCAACCACTGCTTCTGCAGAGGTGGTGCATGTGTGTGTATGTATGTATGTGTGTGTGTGTGTGTTTGTGTGCGTGAGTGTGTGTGTGTGTATATATGTATGTGTGTGTGTGTATGTGTGTGAGTGTGCGTGTCTGTGTGTCTGTGTGTATGGGCGGGGGTTGACGGTGTGTGTGTCTGTGTGTCTCTTTGTATCTGTGTGTATGTGCGGGGGTTGTGTCTGTTTGTGTGTGGATGGGTGCGTCTGTGTGTGTGTCTGTGTGTGGGGGGGGGGGAGGGGGGTTGTGTGTGCGTATGTGTGTGTCTGTAGGTGTGACTGTATGTGTATATGTGTGAGTGTGGGTGTGTGTGTGTGTGTGTCGGTGGGTGTGTGTATGTATGCGGGTGTGTGTGTGTGGGTGTGTGGTTGGGTGGGTGGATGTGTGTGTGTGTGTGTGTGGTTATGTGTGTGTGATGGTGTGTGTGTGTGTGGGGGGGGGGGGTGGTGGGGTGGGGTGGGTGTGTTGGTGTGTGTGGGTGTGTGTGATATGTGGGTGGGTGTACGCCAGAGACGTGGTTGGTCATCTGACCGTAGATTTTACAAATTTGTCAAAATGATATCTTCGAAAGCATATGCCAAGAAGACATAAAGCTTATTTCATTTATTTATACAAAATAGCTATTTTTAACCAACGTGTACAAAACCCAAAATATCAATATTTAATTCTATGTATTGCCCAACTCTAATCTTTGGAAGTGAATCATGGAACTTAGATAACAAAGATAAAAGTAGGTTGCAGGCAAGTGAAATGAAATTTATGAGAGGATCAATAGGCAAGACAAAGAGAGATAAGATAAAAAACACAAGAATTAGAGAGGGAGTTAAAACAGAAAGCCTTGCATTTAAAATAGAGAAGAACCAACTTCGTTGGTTTGGCCATAACAACAGGATGGAAAATGACAGGATCCCAAAACAAATTTTAGAATGTAAACAGCAGGGAAAGTTGCCAAGAGGTAGACCAAAGAAATCGTGGCAAGATGCAATTGCAGACATAGTGGAAAAGAAAGGTTGTAAACTTGCAGATGCAAAAAGAAAGAGTCTAGATAGGGATCAGTGGTGAAAGTGTGTGCATAGCAATTAAACCTTACACCGAAAGGTACTAAAGGTAAAGATAAAGAAAGAAAGAAAGTGTACAACGAGTAAGTTAACTCAGAAGTTGAAATATTATGTAAAAAAGGGTATTAGATACGCTACAAGTTTCACCTGTCAGTCCCCCCCCCCCTCGGCACCCATACTACCCCCCCCAAAAAAAAAAAAAAAAATCTCAAAAAGAAAAGAAAAGAATTAAAAAAATATATATAATAAAAAAAAGACAGAAGAAAGACAAATGCTCGCCAACAAAAAAAAAAAAATAAAATAAACAATCAAAAGAAAAAACACAACAACCCAAAAACTCATAAACAAACCAAACAAAAACAAAAAAACTCCAAAATATCCCCCCTCCCAAAAAAAACCCCCAAAAAACAAAAAAACAAAACAACAACTAAAAAAACCAAAAAACAAAGCAAAACAAAAGAAAACAACAACAAAAAACAAAAGAAAACAAAAAACAAAAACAAAAACCCACAAGAAACAAGCAGAAAAATACCTCAAACCAACCAAAAAAAAGGAAATAAACGAAAACAAACACACACAAAATGGCGACAATACAAACAAGAATGACTTCACCTTGTTATAAGAAAAAATAATGAATCAAGATCTATTAATGGTTTATTACGAAATATTACACAATATTCGGTTTGAAGGACAAAACTGTTCATAAAGTGATTGATTGCTCCGTGGGCGTGAGTACAACTTGTGTGATTCTCACTGTCTGCAATGTCTTCACCATTTCACTGGTAGCCATTAGTGACCATCAAATTGTGGTGGCCAGTGACGATAAATTGCATTGATCTCAGTCTTATGTCACACAAACATACACACACTCACTCACTCACACACACACACACACACACACACTTATATACATAAATGCACACACATACACACAAACATACACACACACACACTTATATACACACATACACATACACATACACATACACACACGCATACACACACACGTACACATATCCGCACACACACAAATACACACACATACACGCACGCACACATACACAGACACTCACACACGCACACAGGAATCACCCATTTTGCCCAAGGCAGCCTAAAATAGCCTCAGTGAATGTTCAAAGCGACAACCTCTGGCGTACCAGTGGATTTCCTCGACAACTGAGCTGCCCAAATACAATTGGTGACAAACTCGACGCTTTAAAATAAAACAAACAAATTAGATAAACAAACAAAAACAAACAAAACTATTATGTCGAGTCATATTAAATCAAATGACCAATGTGCGGGAGTGCTATTACGGAATAAGAACCAGTAAACGAAAACACCGGTTAAGAGAAAAACTAGGGCCAAAACCATCGCAGGGATGACAATGTGGAGGAAGAACCTGAGGAACGTATCTTTCTTGCAAGTTGGCTTGGGTGGTTCTGGCTGCCTCTGTTTTGGCGCTGTTGAAGATCAAGAATAATTATATGAAGCTAAGTAAGGGTGACTGAAAGTAAAGTGAGGCATGGATGCCTTTAAGGTAAGGTAAGGCAAGGGAAGGCTAGGCAAGGCAAGACAATGTAAGGTAATGTAAGGTAAGGTAATGTAAGGTAAGGTAAGGTAAGGTAAGGTAAGGAAAATTATGATAAGGTAAGGTAAGGTAAGGTGAGGTGATGTGAAGTAAGTTGAGTTGAGTTAAGTTGAGGTGAGGTAAGTCGATGTAAGGCAAGGCAAGGCGAGGGGAGGCAAGGAAAGGGAAGGGAAGGGGAGAAAAGGTACGGAAGGTGAGGTTAGGCGAAGTGAGGAGAGGAGAGACGGGGAGAGGAGGGGAGAAGATGAAAAGTGAGGACAAGAGGGTAGGAGAGCAGAGGTGAGTACAGGAGAAGAGAAGGGTATAAGGGAGGGGAGGAGAAAAAAAAGGAGAGAAGAGGAGAGGTGAGAGGAGAGAAGAGGTGAGGAGAGTATATGTGAAGAGAGGAGGTTGAGGATAGTAGAGGGCAGAGGGAGAGAGGAGAAGAGGAGTGAGGAAAGGAGAGTAGAGGAGAGAAGAGAAGAGGTGAGGAGTGGGAAAGAGAGGAGAAGTGAGGGGTGGAGAGGTGAATAGACTTACGTAGAGGAGAGGAGAAGTGAGGAGAGGAGAGATGAGAAAAAGAGGGAAAGGCAAAACGAAAAGAATCAAGCAGACGAGCTTGCTCAACAAAAGCTAAAATTACTATCTACACTACAAACTACAACAGAATAGATGTAACAAGAGTCTTTGTTTCTGCCCACGTCAAAAGCTGCAGAAAGAAGCGTAACAGGGTGGCAGGGTGAAAGAGTGACAGGGTGGCAGGGTGGCGGAGTGGCAGAGTACAGGTTGGCAGGGTGGCAAGTGGCAGGGTGACAGGGTGGCAGGGTGACAGAGTGACAGGATGGCAGGGTGGCGGAGTGGCAGGGTGGCAGGGTGGAAGGGTGACAGGGTGACATGGTGGCAGAGTGGCAGGGTGGCAGGGTGACAGGATGGCAGGATGGCAGGGTGGCGGAGTGGCAGGATGGCAGGGTGGCAGGGTGACAGGGTGACAGGGAGGCCGGGTGGCAGGGTGGCAGAGTGGCATGGTGGCTAGGTGACAGGGTGGCAGGGTCGCAGGGTGGCAGAGTGGCAGGGTGGCAGAGTCGCATGGTGGCCGGGTGGCAGGGTGCCCAGATGGCAGGGTGGCTGAATGGCAGGGTCGCAGGGTGGCATAGTGGCAGGGTGGCAAGGTGACAGGGTGGCAGGGGGGCGGGGAGGCAGGGTGGCAGGGTGGCAAAGTGGTGGGGTGGCAGGGTGGCAGAGTGACAGGATGGAAGGGTGACAGGGTGACAAGGTGACAGGGTGGCAGGGTGGCAGGGTTGCAGGGTGGCAGGGTGTCGGAGTGGCAGGGTTGCAGGGTGGCAGGGTGTCAGAGTGGCAGGGTGTCAGAGTGGCAGGGTGTCAGAGTGGCAGGGTTGCAGGGTAGTAGGGTGGCAGGGTGGCAGGGTAGCAGGGTGGCAGGGTGGCAGGGTGGTAAGGTGGTTAAGTGGTGGGGTGGCAGGGTGACAGGGTGTCAGAGTGGCAGATTGGCAGGGTTGCAGGGTGGCAGGGTGGCAAAGTGGTGGGGTGGCAGGCTGGCAGATTGGCAGGGTAGCAGGGTGACAGGGTGGCTGGGTGACAGGGTGGCAGGGTGGCAGGGTCGCAAGGTGGCAGGGTGGCAGGGTGGCAGGGTGGCAGAGTGGCATGGTGGCCGGGTGACAGGGTGGCTGGGTGACAGGGTGTCAGAGTGGCAGGGTGGCAGGGTGGCAGGGCGACAGGGTGGCAGGGTGGCAAGGTGGCAGGGTGGCAGGGTATCAGAGTGGCAGGGTTGCAGGGTGGCAGGGTGACAGGGTGGCAGGGTGGCAAGGTGGCAGGGTGGCAGGCTGGCAGGATGGCAGGGTGGCAGAGTGGCAGGGTGGCAGGGTTGCAAAGGGGTGGGGTGGCAGGGTGGGAAAGTGGTGGGGTGGCAGGGTTGCAGGGTGGCAGATTGGCAAGATGGCAGGGTGGCAGGGTTGCAAAGTTGTGGGATGGCAGGGTGGCAGAGTAACAGGATGGCAGGGTGACAGGGTGGCACGGTGGCAGGGTGTCAGTCGTGGCAGGGTGGCAGGGTGGCAGAGTGGCAGAGTGGCAGGGTGACAGGGTGGCAGGGTGTCAGGGTGGCAGAGTGGCAGAGTGGCAGGGTGGCATTGTGGCAGATTGGCAGGGTGGCAGAGTGGCAAGATGGCAGGGTGGCAGGGTTGCAAAGTTGTGGGGTGGCTGGGTGGCAGAGTAACAGGATGGCAGGGTGACAGGGTGGCACGGTGGCAGGGTGGCAGGGTGGCAGAGTGGCAGAGTGGCAGGGTGACAGGGTAACAGGGTGACAGGGTGGCAGTGTGGCAAAGTGGCAGGGCGGCAGGGTTGCAAAGTGGTTGGGTGTTTTGTTGGCAGAGTGGCAGGGTGGCAGGCTGGCAAAGTGGCAGGGTGGCAGGGTGGCAAAGTGGCAGGGTGGCGGGGTGGCAGTGTGGCAGGGTGGCACTTTGGCAGGGTGGCAGGGTTTGCAAAATGGTGGGGTGGCATGGTGGCAGAGTGGCAGGGTGGCAGGGTTGCAGGGTGACAGGATGGCAGGGTGGCAGGGTGGCAGGGTGGCAGGGTGACAGGGTGGCAGTATGGCAGAGTTGCAGTGTGGCAGGGTGGCAGTATGGCAGAGTTGCAGGGTGGCAGGGTGGCAGTGTGGCAGGGTGGCAGAGTGGCAGGGTTGCAAAGTGGTGGGGTGGCCGGGTGGCAGCGTGGCAGGGTGGAATAGTGGCAGGGTGGCATAGTGGCAGGGTTACAAAGTGGCGGGGTGGCATGGCGGCAGAGCGGCAGGGTGGCAGCGTGCCAGGGTGGCAGGGTGGCAGGGTGGCAGAGTGGCTAGGTGGCAGGGTGGCAGGGTGGCAGATTGGCATGGTGGCAGGTCTGCAGGGTGGCAGGTTGCAGGATGGCGAAGTGGCAGGGTTGCAGGGTGGCAGGGTGGCAGGGTTACAGGGTGGCAGTGTGGCAGAGTGGCAGGGCGGCAGAGTGGCAGGGTTGCAAAGTGGTTGGGTGGCATGGTGCCAGAGTGGCAGGGTAGCAGGGTGGCAGAGTGGCAGGGTGGTAGGGTGGCAGAGTGGCAGGGTGGCATAGTGGCAGGCTTGCAGGTTTGCAGGGTGGCAGGGTTTGCAAAGCGTTGGGATGGTATGGTGGCAGAGTGGCAGGGTGGCATGGTGGCAGTGTGGCAGGGTGGCAGGGTTGCAAAGTCGTGGGGTGGCATGGTGGCAGAGTGGCAGGGTGGCAGGGTGACAGGGTGGCAGATTGGTAGGGTGGCAGGGTGGCAGGGTGGCAGGGTTGCAAAGTGGTGGGATGGCACGGTGGCAGAGTGGCAGGGTGGCAGGGTTACAGGGTGGCAGACTGGCAGGGTCGCAGGGTGACAGGGTGGCAGGGAGTTAGAGTGGCAGGGTGGCAGGGTGGCAGGGTTGCAAAGTGGTGGGGTGGCATGGTGGCAGAGTGGCAGGCTGGCAGGTTGACAGGGTGGCATAGTGGCAGGTTGGCAGGGTGGCAGGTTGGCAGATTGGCAGGGTTGCAAAGTGGTGGTGTGGGAGGGTGGCAGAATGACAGGATGGCAGGGTGACAGGGCGGCAGGGTGACAGGGCGGCAGGGTTGGAAGGTGGTAGGGTGGCAAAGTGGCAGGGTGGCAAAGTGGCAAGGTGGCAAAGTGGTAGGGTGGCAGGGTGGCAGGGAAGTGGGCTCAACGCAGGGAGGAACTGGTTCGATTCCTACCATTATTATCTTGCCAAAAACAACACATGGGTTCTGAAAAGCGACAGCCACCGTGGCCTCCCAGCCAAACAAGTGGTGGAGAGTGTGTTCAATGTGGGTGATGATCCCAGCGTCTTTTTTAAAGAACACTTGAACTTTTGATGAATCATAAAACATGATTAATTTTTTTTTGTGGGTAAACTCAATAAAAGCATGATTTTTTGAAAATATTTGGTAAGGTAGAAATATATTTTAGTCAAAAATTTTATAAAATCAAGCTGACCTTTTAGTAATGAGCAAGTTTTCATTAGGCACAAAACATGTGTCTCAGTCTCAAAGTCAAAGTCGATTTATATCACTAAAGAAATAGTTACTCTGGAGATATCAACCAAAATGTTGTTCATTGATTTAATTGGGCGATGAAACAAACTATGATATGTCCTTTATAAAGGACACTGGGAACAAATGGTTTAAGACCGCTGGAGGTGTGCTGCTTCCGTTTTGGCACAAGTCCCAAAAGCATGGAATGAATGCGGTATGAACTTTAATTTTAAATTACAGAATAACCTGTTGTTCCTACCCCCCTCCCGCTCAACTTTCATATTTAAAGTGAGGTTGGCACTCAGAATTTTGATCCTCTCTGGACTCGTGACGACCTCGCAATGGAACTCGCACTGGTGTAGTTTCTTGGTCATCACAAAATTTAAGTCCTGACTGTATCTGTACTCATCGCACTCGCTGGGCACCCCTTTGTGCACGATTGTCGCCTTGTGCAGCCTTTCTCTGTTGTACGGCAGGAACTCTGTGCCATCGTCATGTGGGCAGCGACGACTCCAGTAGATCTCGCCACCTGACCTGCCCTGGAAGAGAGCATTGCACCAGCAATAAAAAAAAAGAATACACGTGTTGGGCTCATGGGCCATTTACACGGTATTCGGGGTCCACGGTCAGCATCCACGATGAAAAAAAAAAAAGAAAAAAAAAAAAAAGAAAAACTAAAAATAGCGTAGACGTGCAAAATGCCAGTTTTGTTGCTTATTTCAAAGATATGTTTAATCGTCTACAGTTTTGATACAATGCAAAATACTGTCATTTCACGATCTGTAAAGCCTAAATTAAATTTGATCGGCATTCCAAAAATTCATATTCCATGAGTTTGAATTGACTGTCATGTTTAGGACTAAACAAAAACACATATACATACATACTCTCTCTCTCTCTTTCTCTCTCTCTCCTCTCTCTCTCTCCCTCTCTCTTTCTCTTTCTCCGTTTGTCTGTCTGTCTCCTCTCTCTCTGTCTCTCTCTCCATCTGTCTGTCTCTGCCTCCGTCTCTGTCTGTCTGTCTGTATGTCTCTCTCTCTGCCTCTCTCTCTCTCTCTTTCTCTTTCTCCGTTTGTCTGTCTGTCTCCTCTCTCTCTCTCTCTCTCCATCTGTCTGTCTCTGCCTCCGTCTTTGTCTGTCTGTCTGTCTGTCTATCTGTTTGTCTCTCTCTGCCTCTATCTCTCTCTCTCTCTCCGACACACACACACACACACACACACACGCACGCGCGCACACACACACATACACACACACACACACATACACACACAAAACAAACTAACCCACATACACATACTCATAGAACCTGGCCAAAAAAAAAAAATAAAGAAAAAAAACAAAAAAACCAAAACACAAAAACAAAAACAAAAACAAACCAAAACAAAAAACAAAACAAAACAAACCTCTCTTCTAGCCTCTTCCTGCTGTCTACACATCCTCCTCCAACAATAATCATTTTGTTGGTTGATTACATAACTATCATTATTTTCCACCTTTTTGTATCCTTATTATTTTTTACTCTTACAACACAATTTTACTATGTTAGACGTCATCAATTTGCTTATCCTTTATTCTTTTTTATTCATAACCAGTTACGTTTTTTTGTCCTTTTTTCCGTAAATATTCAGCTTTCTCTTCATTAAAATGGCGAGAGCGACTTGCAGCAAAGCTTATGACTTGTCCTACAATCTGATTTGGCAGACTCAAGACCTGCAGAGAAGCTTTATTTTATTGTTGCATACATTGTTGCATTCACTATCATTTTGTTTTTCATATAGATTGTTTTCTTTTCTTCAATATACATATTTCTTCTTTTAGTTTATGTTGTTCGCCTGCGTTATTTTGATTCAGATTTATTGGTTTGGGTTATTAATCCTTTTGAATATTTTTTGGTAAATGTATTATTTTGCCCTACTTTCATAGCATGGCACGTTTCACACTCCTATTCCTTCCGCTTTCGTCTATCTCACGTTGATCTACACTGATTCCTTTCTTTTGTCCACAAGGCTCTTCCTCCTCCCTCTGTACTTGACATTCTCTGTCTTTTTGTCTTCACTAGGCTCTTCCTCTTCAATTTGCCAAGCTCTCTATTCTCGATAAATGTGTCTGTCTCTTCCTGTGATAAATGATCTGTGCCTGGCGAGGACCTTTGGTTGAAACATCGCTGTCTTTGTCACGGTTTTTTCTGTCTTTACAAGCCTGCTGCTACTCTTTTATAGTGATTATTATATTACCAGGCTTATCAGTACTCCTATTGAGGTTTACATCAGGACCATCCTTTAACCTTCGTAAAAGACGCTATACAAATTCATGTACTCCTTAATTTATTAATTTATTCAAAATGAAATGGATGTAAACAATGAATACAACGAACCAGAGCATGGAGAGTGCACGAAGTCAGAATTACCTTCTGAGGGATCCGTCCGACCCCCCTCGGTTTCTCCAGTCACTCTGCTCTTCCTTACGTAGAGGAAGTGAACACTATGAAGACTAGTCCAAGGAGAAAAGAAACCAGAGATTCTGACAGGCCGAGGGCCGATAGTGTCCGACCGTACACTGGGTTGAGGCATACCGGACTTAGGGGTGGGCCAGTGACGAGAACCAAAGCCGAGAATCGTTACTACTTCAGTGGCGCGAACGCGATTCACCCCGACAGAGGGCATACGAATGTCGCCTCACTCTTATCTCCCTCTCTCACATATTCCCATAGAATGCAAAGCGCTGGCTGGACATGCCCAAACTCGCTGCTCTAATCTGCTCTGGAAGAGCAGCACACGAGAAACGGTAGTCCCAGCTTGACGCGACAATCTGGATAGTAACACATCAACTCGGTGACTCATCTTCGGCAGAGCTGTCTACTTCAACATAGTGCTTCCAAGTGCCAGAGGGGTAGGGACTGGATGAGTGTGGGCGTCGTTCGTTATGAAACCAAGATTGGAACGAGGGGTTTGTGGGAAAAGAGGATGGAACTATTTTGGAGGAAAGGTGGTGGTGTTGGTTAGTTTGGGTGTTGTTGTTGTTGTTGACGTTGTTGTTGTTGTTGTTATTGTTGTTGTTGTTGGTGGTGTGTGTGTGTGTTTGTGTGTGTGTGTGTGTGTGTGTGTGTGTGTGCCTATGTGTGTGTAGGAGGGAGAGGGGTGGAGGTAGGGGTGGGGTACTAACATTTGATTGGCAGGAGATGGTGATCAAAGACTGGTCGTCGTACTGGTTTCCTTGAGATGTGCGATCCGGCTGGATGGACAAGGTCACCTCCTCGGGAGCAGCTGTGGAGTGAGAACACTTGAACCTTTATTTCATGTGCGGCCCGCCCTTCCCTAGATTCAGATGGCAACCTACGAATGTGGAGTAGACATCTTGTCGGTAGTAGCCAAAGCCAAAGAAAGAAAGGGAGGAAGAACCAACATTAAAAAAAAAAATGTGATTTAATGTTATATAATTATCCATTCCTATAACGCAAAATTCACAGACAACGTTCTAAAGCGCTACATTGACGTAATGAGCACTTGGCTGTGGAAGGCTGGAGCTCGTCCGAAAATGGAGTCAAACCTGGAACTTGTCACGGCACGCAGCGCCTGGCCAAAGGCAGGACAATGAGCCTCTCTAGAGCTTTTCTTCTGCAACTTTCGACCCCTACACACTAGTATAACGTAATTCACAATTAACAGATTGATTCTAGGGACAAAAAAAACGACTCGAGGAAAACTTCCCAGAGACAGGCCTGCTCAAGGCATTTCTCCCTGTATGGAAGAATCCCGAAGCGATGTTCTCTAATGTCCATTTTTTTCTACAGGGTGTTTTCCTATTATGCTCCGATTTATAATTGGAATAACAAAAAAAAAAAAAACCCAAAGAAGCTAAGCTCCTGTTTTCTGCCATTTTGTCTCATACCAGTTTCTTGTTAATTTGTTTCGACGTAAGTTTTAGAAATCTCTAAAACAAGTAGCATACCATCTAAATAATACCCTGAATCTTAACGTACAGGTTGATCATCAACGCACTCAAGTAGTCTGAACTATAATGATGACACGTCTTATCGCACACAGCCCTGCCTCAGCCCGAGTCTTGCGCCGCTTGAATATTAAACAGTTTCAACAGCTGAAAAGAAAAAAAAACGGCAACAACAACAACAACAACAACAACAACAAAGAACAACACCACAACAAAATCTGAAAGGAACTGATTAATTCAATGATTCCAGAAGTAACATTATAAGATGTTCATCGGTGATGCTGGCCGAGAAAAGGAAAAAGTCATCCGAATATTCTCCACGGACAGAGTGTGCCCGACAACAGGTCCAAGGCGGGCAGGCTTGTGTTGATTGGAATGGGGACCAGGTATGTGGAAGAGCCATGTGCGAGGTTTACAGCTAAGAGTCCAAGACTCTTTCTAAACGCAAAATAGAAATATAGAAATCAAAATATTATCTTGTGTGCATATTATGCTGGTCTGCTGTTGAAAAGGAACATCGTGGTTACAACAATTTATCAAGTTACCAGCACAGTACACGTAGTAACTTACGTTTAAAATTGTAGCTTATTGTCTTCTCGGCGCATTTGTTACTGAGTTTGGTTTTCCGGCCGTCGAGAATGCCCTCCCGGTAATGCATAATGCATTTGAAATTCCCGGACTCCTGGCAGCTGGCGTTATGGATCAACACCGAAAGGTGGAAATAGTCGGCATTGCGGTACTTCTCCACTAGCACGTCGTATTTGTGGAGTTCATCGTTAGTCAAATTATACGGCTGCCATTTCGGCCCTGGTGGTAATTCCGGCTGTGGACAAACAGACAAACAAATACAAACAAACAAACACACACACACAGACACAAACACACACACAAAAGCGAACAAACAAACAAACACACAAGAAACATAACAAAAAAAAATAAGATCAGAAAAGAAAACAATATAGTAAAGACAACAATGATAAATCCAAGCATGAAAAAAAAAGAAGAAAAAAGGAAAAACAAAAAGAAATAAAATAAAAGTCTATAAATCTCTATTATGAGGAATTTTTATCCTATTTAAAACATGCATCACGATTAAACAATACATATTTGTGTCAATCTATCAATGAACTCACCTTAAACACACGCAGACAGACAGACAGACAGACAGGCAGACAGGCAGACAGGCAGACAGGCAGACAGGCAGACAGGCAGACAGGCGAACCAGGTGCTTGTACGTGTAAACAAATGTGAGGCGCACCGGAAAAAAAAAGTTGCATGTCTCAAAATATGACATTTTAACTGTTACTTTCTAAAACAATTAGAAAATGCTGAATATTGTGGTTTTTACCCCGTGAAATTATCTGAAAAAATTACTGGAGATATGGACCATTAAGTTTGCGGAGGTAGGGGTTATCGAAACGGAGAAAAACGGCTTCAAAGATCAGATAGATTTTTTTTTTCCGAGGCACGTCTATATATATATATATATATATAAAGAGCCCGCGTAGACAATGTGAAAAGCATGCAACCTGTGCTTTCTTTTCTCCTTTAGGGGCTGGTGTGTGTACATACTACACAGTTAATGTGACACCGCACATTCCTTTTGACATCGGCAATGTCCTGTTTTTGTTGTCTTGTTTAGGTTACAGTGGCAATCCCTTATTTCATGGCTTTTGGTGCATGACTGCAGGGTCACAAATTAAACGTACTGAGATCTGAACCATTATGCTAACATGCTTATTTTTGTAAGGAGAGATTATATTTTTTGTCAATATATAAATCATCTCTCGGTGGTGTCGATATGTATTTTGAGGGATAATATTTGTTTTATAGTGTCAATCATCTCTCTTCTCTTTGTGCTGTGATCTGTTTCCTCTTTTAACTAATCTATCATCATGCTTTCCTCTGGGCTCCTCTATGACCCTCGTGTGTTGTGGGGCCCTTAATATTTCAATACACAAACCAACAAATACATTTTCCCAAATCCTTGAACGTGTAACAATACAGTAATGACAACTTATTGTGACCTAATAACCGTTGCAGCCTTATAAGCAGGTATCCATTCTGTTCTTAAATGAGAGACTGCCTATTTTTTTTCTGGTAATAATAATAATAATAATAATAATAATAATCATAATCATAATAATAATAATAATAATAATAATAATAATAATAATA
>JBCIKM010144758.1:0-11304 GCA_039654465.1 Melibe viridis | reverse complement strand
ATACCAACGACCAACAAGTGTTATGGAGGCGTTTGGTGTAATACTTGCGACCAACAAGTGTCATGGAGGCATTTGGGATGATAATAACAACCAACAAGTGTCATGGAGGCATTTGGGGCGATACCAACGACCAACAAGTGTTATGGAGGCGTTTGGTGTAATACTTGCGACCAAAAAGTGTCATGGAGGCATTTGGGATGATACTAACAACCAACAAGAGTCATGGAGGTATTTGGGGCGATACCAACGACCAACAAGAGTCATGGAGGCATTTGGGGCGATACCGACAACCCACGAGGGCCATGAAGGTGATACGACCAACGAGGCTCATTCATACGAGACTGCACACGTGAGGGGAAAGGGAAGTGAAAAAAACCCAACCCAAACAGAAAATTTAAAACTTATCACACTCAGGCACCCATGATAAGGAAATTTCAATCTATTTGCCTCAACCCACTCCAAAATAAAAGTTCAACAGAAAATAAAGTGGCACTAAAAAAGAAGTTAGTTTTTTATATGGGAATGGTAGTATGGAGGATTGCAATGTAATGTTATGAAGTTTATTGTATTGCAACACCTAGGTTCTCTGTAGACGGCCACGAGATCCTGAAGGTCAGCCCGCCCACAGGGGGTTTCTGGGAGCTTGGAGACTTTGAGGCAACGGGCAAGTCTGCCTAGGACAATCCCTGGGCGGCAGGCGATTTCATGGCCCCCTTTGATCAAGAGGTACTACAACTATCTTTTCATACTGCCACGAGTAGAGTGAAAGGCGACGGGGCACGGAGTGTTTTGCTGTCGGTGTGTGTTTAAGACCTATTAAGAGCAAATCTAGTTTTGGTGGATCGTAAAGAAGAACTTGACGACGTGCTTAATCTAAATGCTGAGCCATCAAAAAACCAAAACCCTGAAGAGGATACAATTGACTGAAATTTTAAACAAAAATGAAAAGAAGGGAAATCAATAAATCATGCAGGAGGTGATGTAATCTTTAATGGGCCTCAGAATGGGTAAACAGTACCTCACATAATATTATGTTCGATATTGCTGACAGCAAAACGGCCAACCTTTCACAACTAAGAAAACATATAAGTCTATAAAGATAATTGAGAACCATGAAGGTAAGCTAGCTCACAGTCATTGAATTTTATTTAAAAAAAAAACAATGCAATTTCCTTAATAAAAAAAAAACAAAGCCAAGTAACAATGGCCATTATTATAAACTGAGTCAACGCAAGTCACAGTCATATTATGAGCATGTGTATTCCTCTTTTCCTTAGCAACTGGTAGGGTTTTATCTCAAAACCAACTGTCACCTCCCCCAAAAAAGAGAGAGAGAGCTAGAAAAAAAAAAAAACCCCAAAAACTCACACAAACAGCAAAAGGACTGGATTTTTCAATTCTAAAAAAGAGCTATTTTTTACAAAGATGGTTGGGGTCCAAAATGGCACTTACTTAGAGTTTATAGGATGAGCCAAATGCTTTGGAAAGGTCAATGCCAGGTTTAAATCCTAAAAAAAAAGTGTTGTTAGGGTTAGTTCTTTTCTGGTGCCAAGGTTTCATGTCATAATAGAGAATGACTACCTTCAAAAAAGAAAAAAAAACAACAAAAAAGGCCCTGCTTCCAAAACGAACAAAATGTGTTGAAAACGTTGCAATGCAATTTCATCAACAGTAAAAAAAGAAAAAAAAAAAAAAAGAAAAAAAAAGGAAAAGAAGTTTTATTTTTGCAAATTTCATTCTTTTAAAGATAAGGCCATTCACCGTTTCCATCCATCATTCACACTCTTCCACATCGATATAATGTCAAGCTACATCATCTATTTCTATTTTTGAGGTCTTCTCTATGTTTCTTTGATTTAATTTCCTTCATTTCCTCATTCCAATTCTTTGAATCCATGTTTAAGCATGGATTTCTTTTGTTATTTATTTATTTTTATAAAATCAAGTTCATTGTACCCAAAGCCAACAATAGATAAATATATGAATTGAATTGAAATTGAATAGAGATAGGCATTGACTGTGGTTTGGTAGAGGGAGAGATGTGAAAAAAGGACAGTAATATATTGAAGTCAAAAGAGCAATTTAATGCTTTTTTTCTTGCTTACCACTTACTAACTTTCTTACGTACTTGATGTCCACACCAGTTCTATATCATCATGAATGTGGCTGTGGGAGGTGTGGGTTTCTTCCCGGACTCCTATGTCAACTCTCCACATCCAAAACCCTGGCATGACGATGCTGGATACGCGGCCACTGATTTCTGGCGGGCTCGGCACCAGTGGCTGCCCACATGGCAGCTGGACAAAAACAACGGAGAGGAAGCAGCCATGCAGGTCAAGTATGTCAAGGTCTGGAAAATGAAACCTTGAGTGATTACGGACCGAGGACACAATCTCAACAACAGAAATAGATTGAGAGTAGTTTGGGTATTGGAGAAAAAGAATACGCTAGCCATAAATGTGCTTGCATTATTCAGATTTTACACTCTACAACTACTTTCTCTTTCAACATCTTCAGACAAAAAATGGAGGTCATAATCAAAATTGTAATAAAAAAAATACAGAATACAACAAAACTTTAATTGAAAAATTTTTCATCTACATATGAAAGTAAAAACAATCTCCCTTGAAACTTGGATTTTGCTTAATCTTTTCAAGGTTATTTTGTTGTTGTGTCTCTTTTTAAAGCATGAGCATTCAAGAACCATTCAGGGACTTATGAAATAAATTTCTGAGGACAATGCTATTATTTAATGAACAAACCCTATAAAGCCCAGCTGGTCTTTTTTCAAAAGCTTAACGTCTGAAATATAAAGCCTGATACAGCATAAGATAACATAGTGTAACATAAGATAACAGCAAGTATAACACAACACAAATATAACATGACATAACATAACATAACATAGCAACAAGCATAACACAACACACCTGTAACATAACTTAACACCAAGCATAACACAACACAAATATAACATAACATAACACCAGGCATAACACAACACAAATATAACATAACATAACATAACACAAGGCATAACACTACCCAAACATAACATAACATAATGTAACATAATATAACACGACACAGACATAACATACATAACACAACACAAACATAGCATTATATAACACAAACATAACATAACACAACACACACATAACATAACATGTTTTGAGTATGTAAGCAATTACCATATTCATTGTGTTAAAAGCCACCTCTCTTATAGAAGCCCAACCCCTCCTAAATTCAGTTATCCACCCTTTTCTCTCAAGTCAATAAGAAAGAAACCCTTTAAAGCAAAACGCAACACACATACACCTGCAAAAAGACCCTTGTGGACAATGTTTAATGTTATGGATAATACATTGTTTACATTCAGAATGAAACAGAAGAACATTTATAAACAAAGGAAGTTCTGACTGAAATTCGGGCTAACAGTAGTGGGCAAAGCTATTCAAAACAGTCGTCAAACTTAGCTATACTGAGATAAAAGATTAACAAAAATTCTTTTCCACGATTTAATTGGAGAGAATTTGTTGTAAAAACCGACTGACTGGTTTGTCAAAACACTCTTTGGCTGCCATTGCAGTCAGATCACGATAGATGATATTATATCAGGTGAGTAATTTTGATCAAGAAAAGAGAAAAATAACCCATTTATTTTCTATGTTTGTGAAGTGCATTGAGGAAAAGTGAGCAATCACCCATTATTTTCTGTTTGTCAACAGTATTAAGGAAAAGTGAGATATTACACTTTTATTTTCTGTTTGTGAAGAGCATTGAGGAAAAGTGAGAAATCACCGTTTTGTTTTCTATGTTTGTGAAAAGAATTGAGGAAAAGTGAGAAATCACCCATTTATTTTATATGTTTGTGAAGAGCATTGAGGAAAAGTGAGAAATCACCCATTTATTTTCTATGTTTGTGATGAGCATTGCGTAAGGTTCATCTAAGGTTCCCTGCCAAGACTTTCAGCTAAGGTGTTCATCTCACTCAAAGAAATCTCAGTGGCTGTCTGGCATGTCTCTCTTTCCTCTCTCTCTGCCTTGCGTATTGACACTACTTTGAGATGAAGTCCACCGACACCTGCTTTCTGTTGGTTTCCCATTGAGCCTATAATCCTGCAGGATGTGGTGATGACAAAAATTTGATTAGACATAGTAATAATGGAATGGTAGAGTTTAGCAATATGGATTTAAACAAATGCAAAATTTTCTTTCATTTGCTTTGGATCAAGCTATTACAATATCATGCCTCTTTTCCTTCACCTGAAGAAATGGAAAGATTGTCTTTATGCCAGGATAAAAGACACTTAAATAAATTAAGAAGTACAATGAAATAAACAGCCAGCAAGAAAACAAAAAGACAAAAAAAAAAGAGACCAGCTTCTCCATCTCAATGAACCTCAAACCTCAAAATATCAAATTGCTTTCAATTCAAAATTAAGACAACATATTCTTGTTTAGATACCAAACAGATTTCAATTTGTAAGATGCAGCAAGCAGTTGAAAACAAACCTGTATACTTGGCCTCTCATAAGTGGGGGTAAATTTCTGTCCTGGGGTAAAAAATAACAGCAGAATATTTAATAAATTTTACTCCCATTTTTTATTTCAGTTTTGATTTTAGCACACAGAATTTGATCAACAAATTAAAAAAGCAATCCGTTAATGACTAAAAACACATAGTTTCTTAAATTTCATAAAGCATTTTTAGTAGCTATGGTATTTTATTTGAGAACAGAAAGATGAAAAGTTTCATTCATGAGAATTTCAGCAGTTAAGACCTAAGACTTCATACCTTATGTCCAGCTGAAAGACAGTTGTACATAATATTGAGGTACAATATGAAAGTTGATAAGTTAATAGAAGTAAAAAATGCTTACTATTTCATAGAAGACACATTGCATTGAGCCAGACTGATCCCGCATGTAGAACTCTTTACCAAAACCAGACACGGTATCTGTTGGCGTGGACAAAATCAGGCCTTGGACCAAACAGTGCGAATGAGAGAAAAATATTTAGAAAGAGACAGACAAAGAATACAGAAATGAAAACAACATTTAATAAAAACATTTATCAAGTCATTACCACTCTTCCTAGTTATACAGCATATGAAGAAAAAAGGAGCTGGCACTGGAATTAGATGAAAATAAACAGAAAATATTATAGGCGCAGTGCCGAGGTGAGTCAAAACCAAAGAGAGAAAGGAAAAAAAAAAGGAATTCGTCGGTGGAGGGAATTGAACCCAGAACCTGCCAAAGCATTGATTTGCCTGACCACTGCCAAAACAATGGGCTTACCAACTGAGCCATCCGCCACTCTAAAATGGTTTCAAGCTCAGCGATAAACCCGTGCCGCTGACAGTGATTTCCGCTGAATCGTCCCTGTTTTTTTTTCAGTGGAAGTCACTGTCAACGACACAAGTTTATTGCTGAGCTTGAAACCACTTTTTAGAGAGGCGGATGGCCTAGTTGGTAAGCCTGCTGTTCTGGCAGTGGTAAGGCGAATCAGACTTCCTATTGTTTCCCTTTCTCTCTATGGCTTTGACTCACCTCAGCACTGCGCCTATACTATTTTCTGTTTATTTTCATCTGGCATTTAAAGCATGTAATAGGATAATAAAAGCAGAATTTTGTGTATCTTTTGAACATGAAATGAAAGCATTTTCAGAATGCAGAATTAACATGCATAATATACTGGTAGTAAATACAGTGAGAGAAAGAAGTTCTTTCTTGGTCCCAAGCCTTGTTCCGTTGACAGGCCAGACACTGGTATTGCTTGTTTGACCCCCACTGTACCATTTTGATTCAATTCTGATTCAGCGTAATCCCAAAATAAAAGTTGGACTGGTCGTTGCAACAAAGAAAGAAAGAAAACAAACAAACAACACTAACAAACAAATAGAAAACAACAAAAATAAACAAATACCCACACCCTTGTACTCTGATACTTATGCTTAAAAAAGAGACAAAAACAAACAACAATAAAAACAAACAAAAGGCCAAACAAAATAACAAAAACAACAAAGGGAAATAAAAAACCAAACAAAAAAACCCCAGAAAAAATATAAAAAATCAAAACAAACAGAACAACAACAATAACCATAAAATTCAAACCCTAGTTCTGGTAAACCTTAGTTTGTTTTTTTTTTGCACTTGGCAGCATCAACTGATGAACAACACACACAAAGCACGATTGGCTAAACAGGAACAATGCCCACAATCATAAGCATGGGAGTCAGCAATGTTAACAAATTAAAAAAGAAAAAAAAATCCCAAAGCAATTGTGTTTCACATGCACACTAAGTACAACGCACCATACACTTCAAACAGGACTGGCCCATCATACATTAGTGCCTCGCACCAGGATTTGACATCCTGGATGGGACAGGTGAAAATACGGAGAGAAGAATCTGGTGGAGCTTTAAATACCTCCTGTTAGGATGAGAGAATGCATGATGTTTTGACAAGAATTTGAAACAGAGAACAATTGGGAAAAATTATTTTAATATGTTATAAAGGCTATGGCATGATTGAAAATCACAATTCTGAATCATTACTCAGATAGTAATCTGATGCATCTTGATGGTTTGGTGGAAAGAGGAGACAGGAAAACGGGTTAGAAACCCAATAAAAGTTGACTTGTCACACTTTATACATTTCTGTTTTGCTCATTTCCTTCCTTCATGCAACATCTCAAACAATGTAAAAAAAAAAAACCAACCCCAAACAAAACAAACAAAAAAACCCAAATCATTTACATAAATTTTAGCAATATCATCATCTCTATGAACAAATAAAAAGAAGTGACAGCCAAAGTCTGGGAATTTAAATTCACTTCAAACATAACATGTGGCACAGACGAACAGTATGAGACATCTAAATTTGTTGACATCATTTTTCCGGTTGGAAGCTATTTCCTGGCGGCTCAAAGGCGAGTGTCTCAACCCAAATCAGTGAGCATGTGTCCCATGACAATATAAAACTTGTCTGATTGCCACTTTCTGGTGCCATGGTCAACAATAAAAGAAAATTGTGAATACACAGTTCTGAGATAAGCCAAAGCCAGAGAAAGAAAGGAAAAGAACAGGAAGGTTGGAAGTTGTCCAATTGCTGAGCCACTGACAGGACAGCGAGCCTGTCCACTAAGCCTTCCGCCATTTCAAAGCACTGCTGTATAATAGCCTTGTTTCTAATTTTCTTTTACATAATAGTTTTACTCCCTCTTGTTTCCTCATTACAATCATAATCATCAGTCATTTCTGGATAATAGAATGTATGACACTCTGCCAGGTACCTTCACAGTAATCATTTGAATTTTGTTTGTTTTCATTGAAAAAGTCTTGTATCAAAACATGTTCATGCGTCTGTATAACACCAACAACCAATTGCTGTAGTTGATGATTAGTTGTAAATTACCTATGAAATTAACTTTTCCTTAGACCATACATCATAATTAATAAGGTCAAGTAAACATAAATCCAGAGTATAGGCTTTAAAGATTGAGGTGCCTGGCAGAGGTACAGTGCTCACCTCTAAAAAGAAAGGCCCTGGGTTTGAGTCCTATGGACAGCAAAAATTTCTCTGGTCAATTTCTGGTTGGTTGTCACTCCATGGTGGCATAGAGGTGCAGACTAAAAAGCTGTGGGTTCAAGTTCCATGAAAAAGCAATAGATAACAGGTTGTTTTTCTGGTCAGAAGCCAATCCCTGATCCAAAGTTGGTGGGATTGAGCAACTAGCCCTATTGGAGACAGACGATAAAAGGAGGTACCATGAACATGTTGCGCTTGTGAAAGAACCCTTATCAGTTGGACATAAAGGCCACTATTCAGGCAAAATTCTAAATGAACCCCTACATTGGCATGGTGGCTCAACTGAGGCATTGGACTTGCATGCCGAAGAGCGTAAGTTCGATTTCTACAGACGCTATCAAGTTGTGTCCTTGGCTAAGGCACTTAACCACACTTGCTTCTTACTATTGGAGATTCATGTAAAGCCCAGAAATAATTTTACAGCACCTTTTGTGCGAGATCTTGAGCATCACTGTCCTCCTCATCAAAGATGCTGGATGCTCTGCAGGTCTTCCCACTCAAGGTGCCAATGCTGCCAGATGTTGATCCATACGCCGTATTGCTATGACCACTTCTTGTACTGCTATTACCACTATGGCTGTTCAGAGTATAAAAACAGACTGGAATTTTCTTATGTTGTTTTGGACCCCCCTCCCCCCAAACAAAACAAAAAAAAAAAAAAAAAAAAAAGAAGAAAAAAAACCCCTGAAAATTTTATCTCGGATTTATACTTCAAGATTGTACTTGAATCATAAATTTTGGAGAAAATATAGGAAAATTTTTTCCAACAATGAGTCATGAGTATCTAACGATTTTGCATTAGGATTAAGTATCAGTCAAGGAAAAAAAAAAAAATAAAATTAATTCTGAGTTATAGCTACTTATAGTGAGGTTTCCTTATTACTATAAAACTAATCAAAACAAAGTTGCTAATAAAATCATATTGAAATTAATTAAGCTCGTATTGAGATGAGTTTATGCTTTCTAGTCTTAAAATGTTTGTATCATTTGTAGGTTTTTCTTCCCAGGGAGCGCATGCATTGAGTTTTAAAAAATAAAAAAAAACCCCAGATTTTTGGACTGTAATTTCTCTCTTAAAAAAGGGGAAATGCAATAAAAACTGTACAGCCTATCCAATATATTTCCATTGGTACTACAAATTAACACCAATGAGCAGTTAAAACATATTAACTACCAAAATAAAATATCCACTGATTTTTTAAAAATCTGCAGTGAAACAATCCAACATTTGATAAAAAATCCGTTTTTGGTGTACAACTATTTTTAGTTATCTTTGATTGAGTGTCATCTTGATGAGAAAAGGCCAGATATGAAAATTTCTAGCACCAGATAAATATGTTTGAAGGTAATTAAATGAAATTTTATTGCATCTAATTAACTGAAGTGCAAATTCTGCAGACAAAAAACTTGAGATTTTTTTTTTTGTTAACACTTGTCAGCTATGTATATAAATAAAAATACAAACACATAATCATAAAGGATCCAATTTACCTGTTACCTTTCTTGTCAAACCTTGGTCTTATGTCACCGCTCTGGAGTTTCAGAGCATTATTTTTGTTTTCGACACTACTGTTATTGTTACGCTGGTTCCATTCCCTTTTTGGGGCAGGTCCATTGGACCAATGGCTGGAAAAGTTTTTAGAAGAACCTCGGTATGGCTGAGTTGTAGATCCAGAGGGAGCACTATAAGAAGAGGAAGGCAGTGTTGAAGTGGACGGCAAAGGATTTTGTAAACCAGATGACTGATCCTCTCTGTAAAACTGATTAGTGATACCTTTCACACTCTGACTGCTTCCTCTACCTCTCCCTCTGTTTGACCCTACTCTGCTAGGATTTGTTGTCTGACCTCGGCCGCGAATATTTCTGGTGGTGGAATTTGACATGCTGCCATTGCTATGATGCTCCCCAAAGACACCTCCATCATCAGAGAGTATTCTCCTGTTGTTTGCACCAGCCTTATGGGGCATTAAGTTTGGTACCTTTGGTGGAGGTAGCATGTTTGAGTGAGTGATTGGTTGTTTTCTGCTTGGGTTGCTCCATGTTGAAGATGAGGGTCCTTTAAAATGATTGCTGTTCCTGCTTGTATTGTTGTAGGCTGTGGACTTGTTGTAGTCATTATTTGTAGATGAACTGTTGTTGCTCTCCAAAATGGGCTGGTAAGTGGGTTTACTTGATACCATGGCATTTCCAACAGCGGTGGCTGGTTGTACATTTGAAAAGGATAATAAAAGGGGTTATTACCATTCATCATTTTAATCAAATATGGTACGACAAGTATGTCCTTTCAAATTCATAATTGTAATTATTTTTTTTTAAAGTGTATTCTGTCATTATTAATTGATACACTATTCAGACGTTGCCTTTGTGAAATGTTTCATGAATTATAATATACAAGCATTGAACAATATTACAGCTATGATTTTAGTGACACATTAATTACAGTAGGCCTAAAAGCGGTGAAAAAAAAGACAAATTTTATATTGCAAGGACCTTCCTTTACCAGATCTAGAGCTGATGTTTTCATTGAGTTTTCCAGAACTTTCAACTTTCTGTGGATCGGATATTAGAGCAAGACGTTCTCTTTTTCGATAGTTGAAGAGTGGTACTGGTGAGGGCTTCTGTTGACAGATAGAAACAAAAAACCTTATCTTCCAAAACAAATAATAATGGAAAAAATAAGACCAGGGGGAAATGAACCTAACAATTTCTGTTGTAAAGCTGCAGTAATGAAATTATGAGCATGAAACGCTTTTCTTCACTTTTGAAAATTAGTTAGCTCTAAAAACAAGCTGACATGTAGTCTATCTTTTCAAAGGATTATAACTGACTTGAAAACCTTGCACTTCTACGCTGACATGTATCTGGTGGGTCAAGATATCGATATTCACAAACCATCAGATCCGGATAATAGCATAAAGGAAAACAAAATAAATTTTACACCAAGAAAAGGACAAACAAAAAAAGATGTATAAACATAGGCATTCCGTACGAAAGATGGTAGAAATTGGACTACCACATTTTATTACTGAGCCTTGACCTTTCGTTTGAGCTGGCCCCTTGCATTGCTGATCAATGAAATAAAACTCCAACAAAAACCATGTACCAGATCTCAAAGTTCCAGGCAACCAAATTAACTGATTCAATACTAACCATGTCAAAAAGTTAACTTATTTGAAAAGAAGAATATACACATTTGTGTTTTCTTTAGGCTGACACCAAGGGATTGCCATTTTTTTTAAAGTCAAGGTACAAGGACAAGTTTGTATTATTGCAGACGACGAACTTGGAGGAAGTCACCTGGCAAGGGGGATAACTATGAAATATACAACGTGATTTTATTATTGGCCAACCACGAAAAGACAGATTTACACCTTCTGTAAATTAGCAATTCGCCTTGTTCTTCTCGTACCGATGATAATTGTTTGGGTAAGTTCCTTTCAAGCTTCCGTGTTTGACGCGATTTCTTTTAGGTCTTGAGTCATATGTCATGGGTCCCTCTCCTAATAGCTGTATTCGTAGTCTCTTGGTGCCTTCAGAGGACCGAGGTCCTTCTCCAAGACAAACTCACTGTTACGAACTAGACTGGTTGAAATTTTCCCGACGTATCATCCCTTCTCTCCGATTTGGAAGCATCAGGTGGCCTACAACCCCCCCCCCCCCCCCCCCACCCCCCCCCCCCCCCCCAAAAAAAAAAAAAAAAAAAAAAAAA
>JBCIKM010144647.1:0-10000 GCA_039654465.1 Melibe viridis | reverse complement strand
AAGTCTTGGAACTGAATTTGATAAAAGACAAGAATTTTCATCAAAATACAATTAATCCAATAAAAAAAGATGTGATACATGAAGACTAGTTTGAGCATTTAGCACCATAGTTGTATTCCTCCAGTGTTCATGATTTTGGCATTCATTGTGGAAAATATGGCAAATCTCTGAGATGTATCAGTATCTCTTTACTGACAACTCCAAAAGTCCTTTAAAACTTATGTTAAGCTCTTCAATTCTTTTATCAGAAAGTAAACTATCCTTACATCCTTACAACCATATGACGACTGAAAGCCTATCATCTGCTGAACATTTCTACCCCAAACATGTTAACACTGATTTGATATATGACACTAGGATATGAAATATAGGAATCACCCCCCCCCCCCAAAAAAAAAAAAACAACAACAACAACAAAACAACAAAAAACAACAACATAAAAAACAAAAAACAAAAAACAAAAACAAAAAATAAAAAAATAAATAATAAATAAATACGTAAATGAATAAATAATTAAATGAATAAATTAATAAATAAATAAATAAAAAAACTATAAAAAATTTTACAGTCTTTCTGAAAAAAAAACAAAACAAAAAGAACTATGAAAGAAGCTAGTAATGGGTTATGTCTGATAAACTGTGCAATGTGTTCAAGGTCTTAAATGACATTTGGGACCAGTAAACAAAAGACATCCTTGTTGACAAATTCAATGCATCAAAGATTGAATGGTGTAAAGGAAATCAGATTGAGGCTAAAGCACACTAAAAATGATTGAATTCAAGTCAGAGCAGTATTATTTTATGTAAATAAATTTATCTTAAGTCAGAGCTTTTTGTTCTTTCTGATCTTTGCGAGAGTGGTTATGGGACTTCATTCCATGAGGCAATTGTATCTTAAGCAGGTATCAAAATGTTCAGCATAAAAAAAATATAAAAATCCTTTGATATTATTCCCAATTATACTAGCTTCTCTGATTGGTGAGAAAACAGCAAAACACAATTGGCAAAGGACTTTTGGAATGAACTGTATGACAAACATTCAGGAATAGCTGATTGAAGTCTTTCCTTTGGTCAGGAAAAGAGGTTTTGTTAAGAACCAGGTCTTCTTGTGAAAAGGCAAAATTTGCAATGAAGCCTTTGAGTGTACAAATAGCTGTAAACATGCCAATGTCCTCTACACCGCAAGCTAGCGTCATTCAATTTCAACATTGACTTAACGAAAAATTAACCTGAGTTTAAAAACAAAAAAAACCCTGGCTGTAGTTCCATGTATATCAATGAGTTAAAAATAGCTGTATGATTTATACATAAACTGTCATTACTATTAATTAAACCCTTTGATGTTGAAACATTTCAATTTCATTGCTTCAAAACAGGCTAAAATTTCTCTCCAACAAGAAACTCTTTTCTATAATGTATGACTTTGATGAGTAGTTTCTATACAAGATAGGTATACACTATTATGTTTATCAACATATATTTTCATTATAAAATTTGCACTGCAAAGTTTGTGATCACAATTCTATATATGCCTTTCTTATTAATTTTAAATTTTGAAGTATCTTGAACTATCTAATGAAAGTTAAGAATTATATACAGTGCATTTAAAGGCCAAAGCCTTCTAGACCCTTGACTTTTTATGTTTTGTAATAATGTCACCTGAAATGATCCTACATTCCTATTACATCTATTTATATAAGTTAGTGACAAAAGTATAAACAATGATGTGGTTAGGGTATTGGGCGTATTACAAAAACAGAAATACAAATCACAACCCTGAGGCACTGAAATTGAATAATACAGTGATAAGACAATGTCTGTAATTTATAAATACCATTGCATATCACACACTTAGAAAGAGCTTTTTAAGATTCTAAGTTGCAATATCTTTTTTTAAATAGCTGATAAATATTATTCATAAATATGTAAATACTTGAATTAAAAGAATGGTGACATATTAGAATAGCTTAAAATTTTAAACAAAAAATTTAACATCCATTAATTCTTTCAAGAACTCCATTGATCAGGACTTTTGTAAGCCAATTTTTCCTAAACTCCTTGGCTGCTCAATCGCCATCATATGATCAGAATTTACCAACTGCTGGTTATATTTATTCACCAAATACTTGAATATTGATAGATTTTTATTTTCCATGTCAAAAAAAAAGTTTGGATTATTGTTTAGAACAGAAATTTTAGACAAAAACAGGCAGTTACAATCATTGGTCTTAAACCATCGATTCCTTCTGATGTATAATGAGGTCAATGCCAGTGTCAAATAGTCATGTGACTTCTTTTGAAAAATCTCAACGATTAAAGTGTCAAAATAGACACAGACAATGTCAGGGGCTGTGTAGTGTGTTATTCTCAGGACTAAACAAACCCACAACCTAGCCCTTCCCACTCACCCTGTGAATCGGGCCGTGCACTACTCCTGCAGTGAAGGGAAGGCTAGAAATGGGGTTTTCTTTTATACCTTTATTTCTATTCATTACTTTAAGATTGCACCATGAGCATTTTCAGGCATTAATTGCCTTCACCGTCAAAACATGTTATATTGGGTTAAAATGAATACAAATTTCAACATCTAGTAAAAAAGAAAAGGAAACTGTACTGTGTAGGAAAACTAATCTATTCTAGAACAGGTTTGAAGAACAGATGTTGATATTCACATTATCTAGTCCCACCGTACTGAAAAACAAAAACAAAAAGCACAATCATATTCATGAGTTTAAAGTAGAATATAAATAAGGTAACTAAATTCTGTTAAAATGAATAGGCTTTGAACGACAACTTTTTGTGTTATCTTAACCAATTAAAATCATAGAAGTAAAATACAAAAATCCACCGTAATGTATTTATGATGTAAATTGAATTTTTGGTTTACAGGAAAAAAAACACAAAATCATACAAATATCAAATCTACTACAATGTATTCATTTGATGACTTTTTTTTTTCTTTCTTTTACAAAAGCCTTTACGTATTTCTTCTTAATTTAGCAACAGAGAGGGTTAACAATAATAATATTGTAAATACTTACTTCTGTCAGTTTGCGGTGATCACTATACATAACATCCAAAGACCGTGGAGCAAGTCTTTTTTCATGCTTTCCCATTACAAATGTTTCATATGCTTGAAGCATCTAAAGAAATTTTAAAAAAGGGAATAATATGAACTGAAAAAAAAATCAAATAAAAAAGTTTACATGAAGCACAATCGATGAATGATATTTTTATTTAAAGATAACAGAAATGGAGTAAAAAAGGGAGAGCCAGGTAGAAAAAATAGTGGTGATGATGATGATGATGATGATGATGAGGAATAGGAGGAGTATGATGATTATGGTGATGAGGAAGAAGATGATGATGATGATGATGAGGAGGAGGAGGAGGAGGAGGAGGAGGATGAAGAAGATGATGATGATTGACATACAGTACTCAGAGGATATAAGCACTGTCTAGGGAGAAAGTTAAAACCATGCTTAAATCCAAGCGTGCTTGAATAAGGAGAGACAATCATAAACACCATATTTTTTAACAGTTTTAGTAAAGTTTTGATTTGCTTCTTCAGATTGTAGTTTGGATATTATTTTAATTTTTTCATCAATAGTAAGACATTTTCGGGATGTTGATGCCATCTTGTAGAGCAAATCAAAATGGAAGTATGTCGGTTGAATGGCAAATGAAAAAGAAAGAACGTGAAATCAGGCGTTGTGGGTCGTTTGATGCAACAGCTGATCAATGATGTAAAAAATGCGAGCATACTGTTAAATGGGATTTGATTGGACAGGCATTGGTTGTCGTTTTACCAGCGAGGTTAAATTTTTAAGATCACTAAGAATATGTGTGCATCACAGTCACAGACGACGTACTGATGATGCAATGCAGCAAGGTCACGCAGCAAGCGCCAGTTGTCATAAAGTGGCACCGTTGCAGTGGAGAGGAGCTGGGGGAGGGCGGGAAGGAGGGTTGGGGCGTGACAAGTGCGTGTAGACAGCAGACGGCTGGATTGGATTGCTACAATTCTCAAATTTAGATGCTCTGTTTTTTTATTCAAATAATTCTTTAACGATTTGCTTTATCATGCGTCCTTAAATACGTACCTCGCGTGCTTAAATTAGTACTTATTATGTAGTAAAAATTTGGTAACTGACCTTAGCTCTGCTTAATTGCATACTGTGCTTAAATTCAGCGTGCTTATATCCCGTGAGTACTGTATTATAATAAGGATGATGATGATGAAAAGAATTATGAGAAAATGATCAAGACTATATATATAATGACCATTCACAAAATGGTGGTTCACTCTTTGTCAAAAAAAACTTGATCACATAATTTTCTTTTCTCTCAAATTCACAAATTTTTACTGGATCTCTCTAATAAATTAATTTCATAGGGATTTTCTTTTTTGTTTTTGTTTTTTTGTTTTTGTTTATTTTTTGGCTTTTTTTTATTTAATTTCTTTTTGGTTATAAGGTTATCAAACAAAATAAAACTATGTCTACTGGAATAATGTGAATAATCACCTGCCAAGCACATCTGCTTTTAGGCATTCTACCCACGGCAGTGGCAAGACCAGGAACCAAAACAGTTCTGATTGGTTCATTCCCAGGTGTTGTGTTGTGCTTTCTCACTTGAAAAGGAAAGAAAAATTTGAATATAGTGTCATGACAATAAGAGTTAAAAACAAATCTATCTCGAACAAAAAAAAAACAAAACCAATAACAAAAGCTTTTTAAAGTTTTAAAAAAAAATCTCTCTCACATTTTTATTATTTAGGTCGACAAGTTTGGTAACATTAGGGTGATTCAAAAGGAACACAGCAAAATCATAACACCTTGTTTCAGTTCTATAGCATTGCATTGGACTGAATCAATGGTTATTTGATAGAGTAATAATCCAAAAATAATCTAAGTTTGATTGGGTGTCAATTTCAATGCTGTCACCACCTTTAGATTGCCACTGAATTTTGGAGAAATCAATCAAAATGAAAAAGTGCCTCAGCAATGAATTTTAAGGAGAGGTTCATAAGACAGACATTGCTCTCTGTGAATAGCCTGCCAAGTACAAACAACTCATTATGTTTGACTTTTTCTTAAAACAGCATGTCTTTATAGACAAAGTTTATGTTCCACAACTTCCAAACAGTATGTAATGATGACTTGTACAATCGAATAACAGCCGCAATCAACATGGTGGACCATGACAGAGACAAACTGAAGCGCATATATGAGGAATTCTCACATCGGCTTGATGATGTCCAAACAATCAGTGGTGGCCATAGTGACCATTTGTGAACATGGAATAAAATTTCAATGTGTATACAAAATATGTATTCATGCTGGAAATTTGTAATATTTTTTTGTTTTTGACAAATCATGTGATGGTTTTTGCCGTATTCTTTTTTAATTACCTTGTATATTATTTGAAGATGTTTTATCTTTTGATAACAAACTTTGTAAACTTACTGGTTGGTAAAAGATTTGTGGAATTCATTGGAAAAAAAAGTAGTGAGAGATGGTTTTCTCAGCCAAAAGCAAAGTAACTTTAATTTTTTCATTGACTGAAAAATAACGTTCTAGAACCTTTAGCTTTGCCGAATTGTCTTCATCTTGATGCAAAGAAATGGTGTGTGTAAAGTGCTGGGATTAGACAAAACCAGAGAAAGATAGGCAACAACATACAGGACAACAACAATACAGGGAGAATCTCAACTCCAAGACCTGCCTCTGCACCCCTTGTCTGGCTACTGATACTATCACTGATAGAAGAGCGAGCTTGACCACAAGCAGTAAATTAAAATGAACCTTGGCCTCTGCCATAGCTTCAGCATAAAAGTTCTGACTCAGCTCACTCAAAACAAAAAAAACCAAAGCAACCTTCCGTTTTGTTGTCTTTATCATGGTGAAACTGTACACACATGCACAGCACAGAAAGACAACAGATGAACGGGGAAATGCTCTAATGATGAGTGTGTGTAGGGACTGAAAAAAGAGCATGAACAGACACTGGAAACTGATAACAATCACAGAAATGGTGCAGAAAAAAGAACCTACAAAAGATAAAGCCATGTTAGCAAAGGAAAAAAGTTTTAAAAGTTTTTTAGAGCAAGGCTGTTAATAAGAAGCTCTCACATAGTTTATAGATCATGGTTATTAATACATGTCCTATGGAGAGGTAATGAAAACTGAAGTCATCATTTTGGATATCAAAGTCACATGTCTTCTTTTGTAAAGTATCATTGCTTAAAGCATCAAAATAGATATAAATGATGTCAAGGGTTGTATGGTGTGCTATTTTCAGGGGCAAACAAGCCCACAACAGAGCCTTTCCCGGTAACCAACTGTAGTGTATTCAAACTTCTCCTGCAATTAATAGTTTGTCCAGATATGGTCTTATCAATACATCTCCCATAATTCTAGGCTTAAACATGTTATTTGAAGAAATAAAATCTAATTATATGTTATTCTATAAAAGCAGCCAGGTAATGAAAAGAGAAAATCTTTGTGGCACAAGCAAATATAATAATAGAGTAAAAATGCACAGCCCCTTCCAAAATGAACTTTGTATTCAAAAGGAAATAAATACTTTTTATAAATTATTAAAAAGGAAATTTGTTTTCAGACATGCTTCTAAAAAGAAAATTTCATAGTTCATAAAACATACATACATAAAAGTGCATGTCACAAGTATGAAATAAACAAACTACACAAATGAAGGAAAAAATGCTGATATTTAAAGAGTGAAATAAGTGAAATTCTCTGGGAAATGTCACCATCTTTGCAACATGAAATAAATACCTGCAATTATGATTGCTTTGAAGGAAAGGTAAGCATTTGCAGTATCAGATACATCCATGCCAACCCTCATTGTAGGGGCTGAGATCAGGAACTTGAATGGTTTCCCTTGATTGAAATTGGACAAGTCTTTCTGCATGGCCATCTCACTGTCTCCATAGGCCGGCAGGATCACAGCTTGACCCTTCATTGAAAAGAAGATTTTCATTTCATTATTTTCTCAAAATTAAATTGACAATGATTGGTTCCTTTTCTTTCTTCAAATACTTACTTTTAAGGAGTTTCAGAAAACCTCTGTCCATGAGTCTATCTTGAATGTATGCTAGAGGTCTTTTGTTGGGTTGCTTTTTGTTGTTTTTTGTTTTTAATAATGTTCAACAACGGAAAGGAAAAAATTAATCTGAGGCTGATAGAAAGGTACTAGATTTTAAAATGATATAAATACAACAAGGAGCATATTTGAAAACATCTACTGTAACTACTATTCCTATACATCTCCTCTGGGCCAAAGAGCTTCATAAGAAATGATGAATGAGTTGAAATATTCAAAGCATTATATTTCTTTTTGTTCCATCTGACCGACTGATTCAACTGTGCTGAGTTTAATGTCGGTGATTAAAATTAATTTTGAATTTTGCCCAAACAGTAGCCCAATGGTAATTTCATCACAATTTCTCACTGCCACATGATCTTTTAAGCGTGCATGCATACACACTACCACTGAGTTTATCCCTAATCTCCTTTGGAAATTTGTGCTCCATTCTACCGACTGAAGATAAGGGATGGCTTCAGAACAAACGCCCTCCCCCACCCCCCAACCCCTCCCCCAACGTTTTAAGCCTTTAAAAGGACTTTTATGCCCCACATTTTGGTTTAGAGGTAAGAAGTACAGAGAATGACAAACAACCTGAAAATGATCGAGATATTTTCACCTTTCATGGGTTCATAATTTAACGATTGTCAGGTAAAGAGGAGATTATCTTTTTTCCCAACCACTGTGCCCTCAGATGCCTAAAATGTAACTCACCACAAGAAGCTCTCCTTGATATTCTGTCCTCACCAAAGATTGTAGCCTCTTTTGCCTGGAAAATAATTTGAATGCACTAAAATCTCTTTTTTACATTTAATTCATATCCTAATTGCAATAAACTATAAATAATGAACCAGGTCACAATGAGATCTAGCATCAAGTTTTCAAAGCTTTTCAAGTAGGTATCTCTAACTCTAACACATACCATACATATACAAGGTGGACCTCCGTGAAGGCAATTTGTAAAAAATAAATTAGTTTGATAGAAGCCAGTACAAGAGGTGTTAAGAAGAAGCTACTGTTAGCAATGTAAAAAAACAATTTTTATAAAATAAAAAGAATCTGCAACCCCTACCAACAACAAAAATTAAATAGAAAAAAATCAACAAAAAACAGCCAAAAGCTGTAAAGAAACAACACAAAAAGTAAAGAAAATAGAAATGCAAAAGCTCTTTGTTTTCCTAGCAACCTGTGCCAAATACCGCCTATTTATAACTTGTCATGTATTAAATGTGGGGTTTATACAAACCAGCACTGAAATTTATTTATACAAACAGCCATTAGGCTACTGCATGAAAAGTGGTCATGAATCTAAAGAATATTTCTCTTTTGTCTTTCTATTTTATAAACCCTATTTAATTTTATTGTGTTTAATTTGCTTTCTGTTATGCTGGTGTTAATTGTGTCTATTCTTCTTTCTCCTCTTCATTCCTGTTGATGAATAACTACAGCTGCAGTCCAATATCAGTGATGGAAGCCTGGAGTCCTTCATGGGAGGCCTCCAAAGGTCCCCAGCTCTCCAAAAGAGTTTCTCGTCTTGTCTTGTTAAAGTAAGCCATCACTTCTTTCTTGGGCTGTCACAGTAGGGGCAGTTCATCAAGACATGAGCTGCATTTTCATAGTCTGCTCCCCATGAGCATTAAGATATTCATAACATAAAACATTTGAATTTATGTAGCCATTTCAATAATGCTCACATGCAGGAGTGATTCCATTTCCCAATTTTGTGTACATATTATGTGGTATGCACTCTATTCATTTTAATCCAGAAAATTAATTACGATTTATTTTATTTGAACATAACTACTTTGTTACAGACATTTGGGATTAATAACGATTTGAATTGAATTGAATTCACAGAGGTACTAGATATTTCATCATTCACAAAAAGTGCAATGCTGTTCAATTTGCTTTATTGCTAAATTTGTAACTCTGACCACAAGTTGGGGATTTCAAAGGGTTTTTCAGTATAAATTCTTACTACAAAACTTCCACTTTTCTCTTTTATAGAAGTAAACAAGATAATTTACATTTGCTTTCCAAAATGTTCAGTATAAGCCAGATCAATTCCTCCAGTCATGAAACCAAAGCTGTTTGCAGGTGACACCTGGTGAGTGCAAGAACAAAAAATAGAACTTGACATTTTCAGGTAGGATAAATAACTTATAAAAACTTATTTGATATAGAACATAACATCTTTTATATCAAAGAATTGCTCCAAATGATACAGAGTGACATCTTAAAAAAAGAAATAAAGAGAGGAAGAAAGCTCAAATAAAAGCAGTTAAAGAATAAAAAAATCAGAGCTAAAGAGTGGGATCGGTGCACAAAGTAAATTCATGAGCTGTTCTTTCTCTTTTCAAATTCAAGTAGTGAACTTACGATCGCATCGGCCGCTGGTGCACCAAAGAAGATGTCTCCCACAGAAACCTGTTAAAAAAAAAATCCATTTCCAGTTTTTTTTTAAAGAGTACCAAAATCAATCAGTGTGATAAAGCATTATTGGTTACATGGTACACATATTTAAAACAACTGGTCCCTGGTCATAGTTTTTTTCAACTTTTTGGAGAACTACACATATTTCTTTTGACAAAAAGTATTTTTATGCACAGGAAGTTATGCTGAGGAAGGTCAAAGAACTTTCAGCAAAAAAGAACCTTTCACAGCTAAATTCCAGTAATTATGGCAATAATAATAATAATAATAATTATAATAATAATAATAATAATAATAATAATAATAATGATAATAATACATAATAATAATAATAATAATAATAATAATAATAATAATAATAATAATAATAATAATAGTAAAAATAATATAATAATAATAATAATAGTAATAATAATAATAATAATAATAATAATAATAATAATAATAATAATAATAAT
>JBCIKM010144537.1:0-10689 GCA_039654465.1 Melibe viridis | reverse complement strand
CCCCCCCCCCCCCCCCCCCCCCCCCCCCCCCCCCCCCCCCCCCCCCCCCCCCCCCCCCCTCCCCTCTAATCTTCCCGCTTGAAGATTTGATATAGGTATAACTTATAACTCGCATGTTTAAAATTAACATGCACTGAGGGGTGGGAGGCCCCAAGCCTCTACCAGAAATCAAGGCATTGCACACATCTGCATGCAAGATATATTGTACCAAAGAAAATGGAAACGGCCGGTTTGAAAGAAAAAAAAGGATACTCGCCCGCTAAACACGCAAAATGGTGAAAACTGATGTAACAGGTATCAAGGCAAAAGGTCACATTGAAGGTTACAATGGCAAGATGATCAAAGACTGGATAGGTAATCTCTTGTTGTCAAAGCAAACTGATATCGGAAATAAGTTTGGCTCATGTCAGGAAAAAAGATAATGAAAAAAAACCCTGAAAACCTCACTGTTAAATAGTGCAAATATGCAAGCATTCTTATCTAAGGAAAATACATTTTTTGTGCCCAATGCCAACAAAAAAATCTATGAAACGCCAGCAGTTTTTTTTTTTTAATATCATTAAGTCCAAATTCCTGAAGGGAGAACAAAAAGTTAACATCAGCACGCCACTGACTTTTTGCGAGGAAATAAGGATGGAAAACCAGGAAACAAGCACACACACACAAAAAAAAAAAAAGATGGGTGTTTCACTGTGGATTGAGATATAAAGGTATTTTAAAAAAAAGGGGAAAAAATGTTACAAGGCTTTGTAAAATTAAGAAAACAAAAAGTTAGAGAGCAAAATTTATGACACAGCTGATTTGATATTAATGAGATATATAGACATTTTTTTTTAAAAAAGAAGACAACAAAAGAAAAAAATCAGGGAGAGAAGATGCCTTGCTGATCTTGGCATTGACTTGAATCTACTACAAGGAGAGAGATGAACACAGGGGGATGTGGACAGCCTAGTATTTCACTCAAATGATAACCCACCAAGAGGCAGCAATTTTGGGTATCCTTTCAAATAATGCAGCCAAGTCCGTAGAACAGATGAAGACTCAGGTTCACCAAAACCCAAAACAACGCTTATAATTGGATGATATTTGACAGACGGGTATTGGGAAGGGAGAGATGGGCGACGTAGAGTCAAGACAAACAAGAGGACATGGGAAGGGGTGGGGGGGGGGGGGTGTGCTGGCTCTTGTACATTAGAGCTATGCTTTATGAAAATCACATGCAACCCTGAGCAAACAGAAGCCGCAAGGAAACCTCCTGTATTGAAAGCAGTCTGTACTGAAGCAACAAAACAACCAGATGATGACATGACTACATGGATGACCCAATGATAACAAGGACTGACGATGAAGCAAAGCATGTGAAATGAAAATGCTGATTTTTTTTCAATTTTCTTTTGTTCATAAACCATGGACAACATAAGACAGGGGACTCCACACAGGGGGTGTAATTCTCAGATGCGGAGGTTTTCATTGTTTGGTTCAGTTGGCATAAACTTGAAGATATATCTTTCAATTTTTTGTAACCTCAAATGAGGAAAAAATTAAAAAAAAACAAACAACATTTTTAATCAAAATTGAAGATTGAGAATTGAAGAGCAATATCATTGGCAGGTCTTTAAACAGTTAATGACATTTATATTCTATATGCCCCATTCACTTGTTCACATCACTGAAAAATCCTCTGAAGAAAGAATGATGTTACAACTTTTTTCATGAAATATCTGGGCCAAATTTGACGAATACTCTCAAATGACATCAGTCGAGAGTCATGATTTATCCTATATTTTTGATCTTTCATTTACAAAAAAAAAAAAAAGACATTTTAAGATCATTTGCAAGTGCTGCTATCTTGGAAAAATACTTCCAAGCTATTTCTGATTCTTTGTCATCAAGGATTGACATACAAATGAAGTCCTTGCATTATATCAAAGGGTTTCACTTTTTTTTTGCGGGGCTTTAAAAAAACAAAATCCACATTGTGCATTATCCTTTTTTCTTTTTTTTCAAGAGCTTTCCTGAAAGACTTGAGAAAACAAATACATCAGATCTGAATGAGAGACAGAATTCTATTTTTCCTGCTTCATTTCTACAAACACACACACACACACAAAATAAATAAAGGTATTCCTTTTTAGAAAAAAAAATACCCAGCTGTTTCCGAATTATTATAAAACTAAGAAGAAGAAAAAAGACAGGAATGGAGAATCATCTGCATGGCAGAGAACAACAAACAAGGAGAGGGAGTCTTAAATATTGAGAATTTCAGGGAAAGAGAGAATCTTCAGATCGACAAGCAAAACAAGAGGCTCCTTACTGTGAACTCTTTTTTTTTTCTCTCTTTCTTTGAACAATTGCAATTAGAATATGAACAAACATTTCATCATGATGACCAAAGTAACAACAGAGCATGGTAAAGGCAAGCAGTGGGAACGTAAAACGCACTGTACACCCCCCTACCCCTTCCCCAAAGACAAGACACAAGTTCCACCTTGATGATAAATTGAATAAAACAAAAAAACAAAACAAAACAAAAATTGTTTAAAATTACATAAAAATGAATGATACATATTACTTACACCAACTTCAAAACGCCGAATTTAGAATATTTAATTTCACAGTAAAGAGCATTTTTTTTTAAATCACTTAACTCTCATCATATCAATTACATTCATATCCTGTCCTAGAGTCTCTGGTAAGACCTCAAACCATTTTCCACTGCAAGAGAAAACAACAGGTCCCCAGATTAGGCTTCCATTAGAACAATGCACCAATGAAATCAGTATTTATTACTTTTTACACCATTTTAAAAGAATAAAAAAAAAAAAAAGAAAAAAGAAAGGGGGAAAAAAACAAACAAACAAAGTCACGGTTGATTGAAATCATTTGGTCTGAATGGAATAAATAGGCAAACACCCAAGAAGACAACAGCCATTTCAATGAGAAGCTAACACTACCACCAACAATCTGCTTATAACCTAGAGCTTTGGAAAATGCCAATTTCTTTCTATCTACAACTAAAACAAATCATCTTTAAAAACTTTACATTCCAAACAAACACAAAAAAAATTTGCTTTGGTATCTTAAAGAATTCTATGACATGCTTATTTTGAAAATTAGTTCTACAGCAATTAGAAAACAAGAATAGGAATGATCTAAAACATTGCAAATTTAGGGAATGGTCTATTCCAGCAGACTTTACAATGCTACTTATTCCCAAAACAAATTTTTTAACTGCTTTTGTTATTTAAATCCCCTGAAAACCAATTTAAAAATCGCTACCCCCCGTAAATGAAATACAGCAAAAAAGCAAAGAGTAAAGACAGCACAACACGGACAAACTTCACACATCCTGGCCGTCTTGACTAATGTCAAACCAAACCATTCATCTTGACACACGTAGTTTGCAGGGAATCAGATCATCAACAGACAACCTTTGTCTAGAGTTTTGGAGGGTTTAGTCCACACAACAAAAAAACAAAACAAAACAAAAAAAACAAAAAAAAGAAAGAAAGAGGGGGTCAAAATTGTTCCCAAATAGAGCAATCATTTTTCCTCTGACACCAGCACTTTACCTTTAAAAAAAATAGAATTAATCCTTTGTTCAGGTTAGAGACATGAAGGCGACCCTAGCTGCTCAAATACTCCACATGATACCTTTTCAAATTCAACGAAATCACAAAGAAAAGACAGTAAGTATCTATCAACAGCCCCCCCCAAATTAAAATTCAACATTCCACAACGATGATCTTCAAACACACCCACACACAAAAGTTTGTTTCAATGCTTTTCTTACACAATAATCCAAAAGAAATGGATGTGGCCAGCATTTTGTGTTACAAAACAAGAATACTCATCTAATTTTTATGTAGAGCAAAACATTGATTTTTATCATAAAAGATTTTGTTCAATGAGGACAAAAGTAGACTGATAGAAATTTATTACCCCCCCCCCCCCCCTAAAAAAAAACAAACCCAAACCCACCTTATGTTTGTTAAGAATGAATAGAGATTTATAAAACAACTAAAACAGTCTAAAATTTGATCAAAGCAGAAATCCTCTAAACTTTGACAATCTGAATGTTATTGATATAAAGATAAGGGAGCTGCTGGAAAATTGAGGTAAACGAAAAAACGAAATAATTGTTCTTTCACTTCATAGACAAGGACATTTTTTGGGGGGGTTTTTTGTTGTTGTTTTTTTTGTGTGTGTGTTTTTTTGGGGGAGTAATCTCACAGCAACAACAAAAAAAGTTTCCCACCTACCAAACCCCTGTCCACATGAGTATTGTAAAGATTAAGCACACAACATTTGTTCTTCATTAATCCTCCCTGTCTGAAAAAAAAATTTGCATTTTCCTCCACCGAGTCATTTGACCATGAACACCGTAAACACAGGACATCGCCAGGATCGCTGCTCCCATCGAGGGACGATGTAAAGTTGGTCCACAAAGAAAGAGGGTGTCTGTGGGTATATGTCTCTAGGAGTGAATTGGTGTCATTTGCCTCACATCTCCCTCTCTTCTCAGGCGCAATGCTTGTTATAGTTTTCCAGACTTGAGAGAAATGGCGCATAAGGTGACTCTGGCAGGAAAGTGGACAAAAAGACAAAAGAAAGACGCAAATTTAAGTCCGTGTTAATCAAAACCTCAAGTCAACAAGAGATACAGTTTATTACAATGACAGCAGAAAAAGTAGTAATTCAAAGCCTCTTTACACAAATTATTTAAATAAACAAAACAAAAAGCAGCTTTGGTTTTAGTTTAAACACCTTAATTTTTTTAAGCGCAATGTGTCAATCAAGGATAAGGTAAATAGGATTTTTCTCCTTTCAAAAACCACCATCTTCACATAGGAGGACCAGGAGGAGATAGGATTATAAAAGACACCAACTTCGGCAAGATTTGAAGATGTGCATAAACAAGCCTATAGCCCCCTGCAATTGGCATGGGTGACTCACAACTTACGAGCACAACACAGCTTCAAAGTTAATAATTAATCAATCCCGATGGATGCAGTAAGAAAGAAAAAATCCAGAGCTTTTTGTGTAAGAGATTTCAAGAAAAGAAAATGGTGGGAAAAGAAAATAATTTAAAAAAATACTAAACAGAAGCTGGTTGCTTTAAACGAAGTGTTGGAAATATTGTCTGCTATGATTTAACAATATAAAGAGAAACTGAGACTTAAATCGTATTGAACAACAAGCCACGCCCTGTGGTAAATTGGCTCATTGGTCTCCCTCAATGAGCAGATCACACCAAGTCAACAGCAACTATTGTTTGGCTTAAGATTGAGTAATACCCCTTGTATTTCTCATTATGCCAAACAAGATTAGGTATGGTGGACCGATCATCTGCCTGTCTTCATTTCTTGTGATCCAGAGTTTTTCCCGGCTCATTGGATCCGGGTCCCGACACTGCACTATGAAGGGATATGGATAACAAAACAAAACAAAACTAAACTAACCATGAAAACTGTGGTAAAATGGCGAGCGATGGCGGGAAAGGGGGGCTAGAAAAGGCCGCAGTCTTTGAGGTTGTTCTTGATGATGACGTCCGTGACAGCGTCAAAGACAAATTGGACGTTGTTGGTGTCAGTGGCGCAGGTGAAGTGGGAGTAGATCTCCTTGGTTTCTTTGCGTTTGTTCAGATTCTCAAACTGGAGCTGTATGTAGGCAGCTGCCTCTTCATACGTGTTGGCGCCTGAATGGAAAATGGACAAGGAACATTGAAAACCATTACTTTAAAGTTTGCATGAATGTGCAGGCATTCTTTCAAGAATTTCTTTGAAATTGTTAATGAATTTTTCATTTGGCACTATATACTTTTATGAACAATAATTAGTCAAAGTTAGAACAAACTTCAATGCTCTTTTTATATTTAGCATGAACATATTTTTTTTTCAAACAATATAGCTGATCCAGAAAAGACCTTTAGGTGAATTTTTTAACATTTTTATGAGATTTATTCATATAATCATTTATAAGCCCTGTAACCCCTGCATGGTGGGAGACGTGTGTACACACCACTTCCGATCCATCCTTTAACAGCGGGATACATTTATACACATCATAGCTGGTGTATGGGGAAGGGCTCAGTTACGAGCTTGTTTACGCCTGAATTAACACATAAAACGCCTCTTGTGAACACGTGTCTGTTATGATGCTTTAGCCAGTGACATTCTACATAAGAAGTTATGTGATTATGATATCAACTGGAGTCCAGAGATCGAAAGGGATCGCGATTGAAGGTCAGTTTTCATAACTGCCGATTCGGACCTAACATTTTACTTTTGAAAAGAAAAAGGACACTTTAATTTTTTAATACAAAAAGTAGTAATATATCTATAGTGAAGTTTTTGGTTATGAAAGACCCACAAAATTTAATTTAAGCTTTTAAACTATTTTTATCTACATATATATATATATATATATATATCAGCAATTAGGTAAGTTGGCCGTGTGGTATCCTTTCGATTTTGTTCCTAAAAAATAACCTAAACAAAAATTGTGTCATTTGAGCTCCGTTCTTTCAACTTTCAAATGATGTCAGGTTTGTTTATAAAAAATATGAATAAGAGGGAGTATTTTGCTGTTGAAAAACATAATTTGCGTGGTTAAAATGAAAATAAAAAAAAATGGCCCCGTCCGGTGCTGCTGCAGAACGATGATGTCAACATACCTCTGCGTTGGACAGGAGTTAAAAGTCAATTGTTACCATTTTAAAATTTCTCTGGTGTCTTAGTTCAAGCCAGAGCAATGATGATCATTGATCTACAAGACAAAGGAGGATGAGACTGGTAAAATCATTTCTTTCCAAAAGCTGAGCTTTGAGCTTTAGAACCCACCCACCTGTGTACTCTGGGAAACATATGGTGAGGGGTGATTTCTTGATCTTCTCTTCAAACAGGTCCTTCTTGTTGAGGAAGAGGATGATGGAGGTGTCGGTGAACCACTTGTTGTTGCAGATGGAGTCAAACAGCTTCATGCTCTCCATCATACGGTTCTACAAAGACACAGGGTGAAACAAACAACACATCATCAACAACAGGCAAAATCTACACAAAACCATACATTGCTGAGTCAAGCGTTACGTTAATAAAATAAAACCTATCACTTTAGTCTCAAGTTGTCTGGCTTGGAGTTTCTACACTGCCACAATAATTTTTTTTTTTTAATTCAAAATTAGTAGTAATGAAATTTCTTTTCAAATCAGCAGCATCTGACTAATCACCCCCCCCCCCCCCAAAAAAAAAGGACACACACACAAACATACACACAGACAAATATGACATTCTCACACAGACACAGACACACACACACACACAGACACACACCACACACACACACACACAATACTACATTCACACACATAGACACACTAATAATAGGTCTCAAATCTACCCAACCGTACCTGAAGATCACCCCAAATCAAGTTCAGACTTTGAGACAACAGACAATGTGGGCTGCATCCATGACCAATTCATTCACTCACCATTTCCTGGTCCTCTGCCAAGGTGAGGTCATACTCGCTCATAGCGACGATGAAGATAATGGCTGTTACCCCTTCAAAGCAGTGGATCCACTTCTTCCTCTCTGACCTCTGACCTCCCACATCAAACATCCTGCAGGGGGGGGGGGTTGACAGAAAAAATGGTAGTAGATGCTTGAAGAGCTAGTTCTATTGATCTAGATAAGTCTAAAGCTGGATATAAAGTTGCAAGACACCTGTAATTCATTTTAGGTTGCTATGCTATAGTAAAACTATGAACCACTTGGTTCGGCGGATAGTGCGTCAGTGGGGAAAGGGGTTTGGTGATGAATAATAAAGCACGACAAAACTATACACGCACAGAGGAAGACAAGCAGATGGAGGGATGAGAAAGGGAGGAGAGAGATAGACAAACAAACAGTCAGACAGTTGGAAAAGGAGAGAGAGACAGGCAGGGGATGGAGTCCCATTGGAAGCCCCTGAAGCATCTAGTCCTATTAGAGATGGACAATAAACTAGAAGGTCCCACATGCATGTTGCGTGTGTTAAAGAACCCTTGGTAGCTGGAAATCAAAAAGCGACTGCTGTCCTAGCACAAAATTCCAAATTAATACCTACAAGGGCACAGTGGCTCCAGTGGTAAGGCGCTGGACTTCCTCTGTTCTTGCTGGTGCCATCGTGTTGTGTCCTTGGGTAAGGCACTTTACCAAATTTACCCAGTAAGTCCCCCTGCTTGTAGAAAATCTTGTCCCTTTGTCCGAAAAATTGTAACATGCCTAACAGGCGACTTGTCTCCTCATACATGTTGTATGTTCGTTGTCTGCCAGGGATGTAATGGTATTGTGAAGTGCACAGAGCACCCCGGTGGATATGCGCTATATAAATGCTATCCATTATTACTATTATTATATTATTAAAGGCTAATCAAGTAAGACTTGGGGAGGGGGGTGGGGGGATTCCTGCAGTTGATAAAACGTATAAAAACCAATATATTAACAATAAAGTAGGAGTCCCACTTTATCCTTCACATCATACAACTTACTTGAAGTGCAAGTCTTTGAAGGTGAAGTGTGTCTCAACAATACCAGTGGTCTTAACTCTAGTGCGGAGGACGTCCTGCTCTGTGGGGATGTAGCCTGGTGCTGAGATCCGGTCCAGGGCATTCAGGTAGCTGCAGGTGGAGACATAGTGGTGAGGGGTGGAGGGATTATATGAGAAAGTGAGGTAAGGAAGGAAGAAAGGGATGGACACAGCGAAGACGGACATGAGGAGCCAGAGTCTTGTGTGTCAGTTCCTATCTAGTTTAAATGGCATTCTTGAAACCCTTGCACATTCTCCCAGCCCCCTGGAAATTTTTTCATTCCCAACGGCTTCCTAAGCAAACAGTTACAAATAAAATGTCTGGCCATAAATTGTCTTATTCCTGAAATCTAAGCACATTGCTGTGTTCTGCCATGAATAACTATGGTGTAAAAATCGCCGTCTCTAGCATTGCTCAAATTGCCACTAAAACATGCAAAAGAGGACGAAGGGGGAAATTTAAAGAGATAAAATGAGAAGGGTGTTGTGAAATCAGGAGGATGAGCATAAAAATGATGGCAGGGCAGGACTCACTATTCGGCAGAGTCGTTGAGCTGGTATTCCCGTGACCTCGTGAAACACTCCTGCACTCCTACATCTTTCCAAAGCCGCTTCATCATGCCGGAAAGTTCAGACGGCATCTCCCCCTCATCTGGGTGGCTGGCCTGTGAGAAGAACTGGCGGGCATCTTCCTGCAAAGGGAAAAGGAGGGATTGCTTTGTGAGTTGGATTCAAAGCTTGTGCATATCATTAACTGATAATCTGTACAAAAAGATAATTAATGAATTAAAAATTATCAGGAAGAGGGCACTGCAGTTCAGCCAGCTACACAAAAATCTTCTGTACCAAAGGGCACAGCAATGTTCAGTTCCAGATGGGGCTGTTGTGTTCCATGGACAAAGTGGTAATTTATGATTGGGATCTAGCTAAGGCCAGTTAAATAGTCTAGTCCATGAGTTCTCGAATGGTGTGCCGTGGATGGAGGCAGAGGAGGGGCGGAGGCAGTTAAGTTGCTGATAGTAAACCAAAAGTATGGGAGGGGGTCGGGGGTCGCTTGGCATTCAGGCTTCTAGGTAAGGGGTCGTGAGTGCTACAAAGTTGGGAACCCCTGAACTAGCCCTTTCTTAAGACCTGTTACATAATTGGCACCAGCAGACCTGCCATATTTTTTTTTTTCAAATCATAAGAACCTAGTGTCGTTTGACAAAAGTTTGTCAGAAGACATGTCCCAGTGTGGGTTTCCAGAACATAGAAAACACGGCATAATGGCCTTTCACAGACGCCCTTCTTGGGCACAGCAAAGCTAAGCCTGTAGTGCAGAGACAGTTAGTGGATTTCATGGCAAGGCTCTCTTCACTGGCTCGTTGATTTTTAAAAACACAATACACCCAATTGAAAAATATTTTCTGAAGATTTGAAAATGAGAATAACCACAGAATACCAGTGTTTATGCTTGTGTAAGCATAATTCTGTTTTTCTTGTATTTGGTTTTTCTAAAAAGTGTGATAGCAATCAAGGTGTGGCCCAGAAACCCATAATATGCATTTAGCTAACAAAGAAAGCTTGAAATATAACGAAGATCCTGAAAAGAACTGGGGTAAACATGGATTTGCCAAACCATGATTGTCAACAACACATTTAAAAAAGGCAAAATGAATAAATATCCTATGTAGTGATTTCTATTCCTTTAAGGGCGGGGTTCTTAGTTCTTGTTAATCAGGTCACATTGATCGATAATCCATTCAAACCATGCATGCCGTGGTTATTGGATCAGCGTGGTCTGAATTGGGACTGGATTGGTCATGTCCCACACTAATTGGGTCAACACTAATCACTCCTCCCTTCACCAACGCCAACTGGGTCACAAGGATTGTTGCAGGAAGTTTAGTTTAATAATACCCATATAAATTTTACCATTATAACTATTAAATTACCAAAATAATGATAAACACACCTCTTGTTGTGATGAGCCTCGACCCCCACCCTCACCTTCCCATTTACCCTCCCCCTCCCACTCTCAATAACAATTTCCGTTGATTTAAACTTTATATCTCAAGTCTGGTTTTGTTCTGGCGTTTTGGGGAGAGTATCTGTTTTTTATTGGTTTGTTGGTGGAGATATAT
>JBCIKM010144315.1:0-13658 GCA_039654465.1 Melibe viridis | reverse complement strand
ATTCTATCATCTTACTTTCCTCTGGGCTCCTCTATGACCCTCGTGTGTTGTGGGGCCCTAAAACCTCCAATAAACAATAAACAACAAACAAAAAATCTGATTATTTAGATTTTTATGGAAAGAAAAATCATGTTTTTCAGTTTGCTGTCTTTACTTCTGGAAGTTATTGTTCATCTATTATTAACAGTTAAAAGAGTAATTTTTGTAAATATTTTTGATGTGGTAACAACTGCAATGAAACCCAGACAAGGCTTATGCCTGAGTGGATTGTTTTTGAAGACTCAATAAACTGTCTCTTTCTATAAACATGCATGTAGAGTGGAAAAGCTGGAATTAATGATCAGGAAAAAATCTTCTCTGTGATTTTAAAAATGCAAAGTGATTTGAGTGATTACCATTAAAGATAAAGCAACAGACACTGAAAATTATAGAAGTTCCTTGTCAATTAGTCAGAGGTAAATCCAGTCTTACTCTTTTCCTTTGAGTGATTACCATTAAAGATAAAGCAACAGACACTGAAAATTATAGAAATTCCGTGTCAATTAGTCAAAGGTAAATCCAGTCTTACTCTTTTCCAGGCTAGTCAGGCAGACATTCACTCTGTCCACTCAATGGATGACACCCTCATTTCAAAATCTCGTCGCTCTCCTTTAATGGAGACTGTATCCAAAACAGAGCATGCTCTGACGGTAGGTTGATTTCCAGTTTTGACTCTTCGTTAGCTTTACCTGGGGGAGTTCTATAACATATTTTCTGTTATCGAGTAAAATGGTTCAATAAGTCTGTAAGAAATCATCTGTTCTGCAATGGAAGTTGGGGACAAGTTCTTGAAGTAAATTCTTTATCAAAGATTTGTTTTGTAATTTGACTCCTGAAAGAACTTGGTGACAAGTTTTGAATTAAAAAATTTATCACTGATTTGATGACACTGCTTGTGTGGCCTAATGCTACTTATTTGGAAATTTGTAGCGACAGTCATTTACTGTTAGTTTTTCTTTTAGGGTAATTTTCATGTGATATAGTTAAATTGACAAGTGTAACTAACAATACAAAAATAATGCAGAATTTCAGGGAAAAAAAATGATGCAATGTAAGATTATTGAAAAGTTAGATGGCAATTGTTCTTTTTTAGTGATGAAGCAGATTCTTTCTCTGAGTGGATAAAATGATAACGCTTGAAAAGCTGAGATGGAGATTGCATTCTGAGATGAGACATGTTATGAACAGATCAAAATTATGTTTGATAAGTTTGTTTCTTGTAGATGAGTCATCAGTTTCAAATGTATGCCATTAATTTGGCCTCTTTTATATTGTTTTTGTTGTCCTTGACAAATTTGCCCTCTCAAGAGACTACCATATATGTAATATGTCTATTATTGTTGCCTTTTTTGGTTTCCTTTGTATAAAAGAACATAAAGAAAGTTTGATTCTGTTAAAACATAAAACATAATGTTTTTTTCATTTGATCTTTGCATAGGAATTAAAATCAGAGCATGAACAGTTGAACAAGGACTTTAAAAATCTTTCCATTGAAAATTTGCGACTGAGAGACAAGGTGGAGTCTTTGCAGATGAAACTCAGTGACAAACAGAATCAAGTGAGGAACAAAAATGTGCCATTTTCTTTTGATCTTTTGTCAAGTTGCATTATTGTTTGGTGCTTTGATAACAGCTTTTTAATCTTTCCAAGTTTTGCCTGAAGATTCGTTGATGGAGAATGTGTTAAATAATCTTGTTTGAGTTTTAACTCTCAGGTTCATTTTCTACTTCCCTGCTTTACACATGCTACTAATCTGATGTCATAAATGATTTAAAAAGTTAAAAAGATTGAGAAAGTCAATTTTTTGGTGATTTTTCGAGTAAGTCATTAGAATTTGAATTAATATAAGTTTTTCATTCCAAGCTTTGCCCAGGGCTGATTGTAATGATATAATACATTTATACAGAAGGATCTGGGCGCATTACAGTTACAAGTTACAAACACACTATCTCTTTCTGTTTGTCTGTCTGTGTGACTGTCTGCCTGTCTCTTTTTTTTGTCTACACTAACACACAAAACAAAGACATATGAACACACAACCACAGAATTCAAATAACAACTAATAACTAATTGCTGCTAATTAAAAAAGACAAACTGAAACCCCATACTCATTTGTTCTTACTTCTTGCTTTAACAGCCTTTTGTTTTTTAAATGAGTTTCACCCTCTGCTTGTGGTGTTGGCTGCTTGCTTGGCCCTTTTCTAATATTTTTTAAATTATTTGTAGGAAATCGCGACCTTGCCACCACATGTTCAAAAAGAGGTAAGGACAAGTGCCATGACTGATTTCGTATAATGTTCGGGATGTTCAAGAAATCTTTACCCTTACCATGAAGGAATTCAGTTAAAGAAAAAGAAATTTTATCACCGAGCAATATTCTACTGAATCCATTTTTGACATTTTTTTTTCTTTGGAAGGACAACTGCATGGCACTTATCAACAGGTTTTGCTGAAAAAGCTCCCAAAATCGAATTAGGGACAATTCCAAAACTTTGCATGCACTGCCGTGCTCCATAAGGTTGAATATTACTACTTCCCTGAAAGGTTCAGGCGTAAAACTGCTTTCCTTCATGGTCACGATTGACGACTTCTTGAACGCCCCTCATACGTGTAGTCTTGTAAAATATTCATATTGTGCATATCACTACAGGCAATGGTCAGTACCATTTATAAGCTAACCAACTTGAAAACATCAAAATTTTAAAATGTCTTTTTTGTCACTAAATTCTTGTTATGTTTTAATGACGAGTCCCTTTTTAATTGTCGCATCATTCTAGAGAATGTGAGTTTTGTTGGTTTCAATACATGATCTTTCACATTTGAGTAGTATAAGATGTCTTGTTCGATTTAAATTTCACTTTTAAAGCTCATTGCTCTTTTTCATGCATTGAATTAAACATAATATTTGCTCTGTAGTGCATATTTTGTCAACTATGTTCCTAATTAGGATTTGTAAGTGGCATGATAAAAAATTTTGACTTGATTTTTTTCAGATTCAGAAACTGAAATCTGAGTTAGAGGGGGAAAAGCAAAAGAGTAAATTTGATAGTCAAAGTCAAATAGAGACGGTAAGTGTAGGTCAAGGACTTTGTTTTACAACTCTCCTCATTTATAGCTGGTTGCATTCTTATCTTATCTCTCTGTGTGCTGCCAATTCTTACTTGCTTGATTAGGACAACAGAGTTCATGAAGACAGTGCAATGCTTTCATATGTTAGCACACTTTAAATAAAAGGAAACTCTGCAATTCTTCTTATGCTTTTAATTTCATTTTAGCCTGTGTGGCTGTAGTAAGAAAGCAACAAAAAGTCCTGAGTCAAAACTGAGAGAAAGTTTTTTTATGTTTATTTATACCCACTTTTTTGGGTCTGTAGAAAAACTATGGCTGTTCCTGATTGACTGTTGCCAGAGTAGAATGACCTCTAGTCACTGCCTTGTTGTCAAATTTTCTGAAGACAAAATAAGAGGATCACCCTGTACTTGATCTCTACCTCTGCGGATCATGAAACTATAAAGAATGATTTTTCAACCTTTTTGGGTGCTCTTTCTTTAGTATACTCATTATACTAAAAGTTTATCTACTTCTAAGCAATTTTCATTATAAGATCACTTACTGTTATTCAATTGATGTTTGATACGGCTGCTAAATGTAGAGGCATACTTTTGAAAAAAAAGATTTATTTTTAATTCCTGCGTATTAGGAGTCTTTGAGTGAGCAGTCATCTGGTGTGAGCAAACAGACTGAGACGGACAGTGGAGCGAGCAGCACTGCCAGTGATTGGGTGGACACTGGTAAGTTCCTCTTCTTCTTCAGTTATATCAAGTGACTCAGTGAGACTGAGTATTACTGTCAATGTGTGTGTAAGACCCATCATGAACAAATTCAGTTCTGACAGGCCATATGCTGGTAGCTCTGTATCTATCATTTTGTCATTCAGGCTGCGTGTAGGATGAGAAAGCTTAAAGATAGTGTAATAAAGAAAATGATCAGACTTTTGGATTTCATTGAAACGTTAATTACATAAGAATACGTGTGTATCACATATTGTGTCTTCATTGATTTGTTGCAGGGGAAAAGAGTCTGGAAAGGGTTCAGTATTTACAAAGCCAACTTGTTGGTGCCAAGGAGGAAAACAGAAAATTCAAGGTATGAAAATTAAGTTGTTAGCCTTGCTTTGCATTTTAAATCTCTTGAATGCTTTTTTCAAAAAATATTATTGACTTTTTATATCAATAAATTAATAAACTTTCATCATGGAAGTCTTTTATTTCATCACTTTAGTGTCAGTTGGGTAGAGTTTGCATTCTTGATGACAAATCCTTTCTTTATTTGTCTGAAACTGTAATTATCAGTTTAGTAAGCACAGAGTGTATGTATGAATTATCAAACGCAACCGTTAACATATTTCTCTTTAAATGAAAATATTGTCATATGTAAGATCACTTCAATATTTTGTCTTTTGTTCTGTCCTCTTTCTTTGTATCTTGAATGTGATAGATGCTTGTTTTGAAATTGGTCAAGCATAGATTATTGAGCATTTTGATATTTTCCAGGAGGATAATGAAAAGCTGAGAGAGGAATTATCTCAGGTGAGTCTGCATAGGCGTCTTTTGATAAGTTTCTAAAATTTACTTTGCATGTTATCAAGCTAATTTAGAGTCTGGTTTTGTCTGATGTTTCTGCAACTCTTATTTATATTCTCTTCATACGCTGTTTAAAATTTCTTATTAACTCCACACTGTTGATGAATTCTAATTCTTTTTCATTGAACAGATCCAAGATGAGTGTGAAAAAAAAATACTCAATGGATCTATTGATAACGAGCAGCTCTTAATCAAAAATGAGGAGAAAAATAAAGAAGTGGAAGATCTGAAGAAGCAATTAGAATCTTTAGAGACAAAACTGACAAGCCAGTCAGATAATCAACGCATTGATCAACTCATTGCTACTAGCCAAACTTTTGAGGTAGGTTTTATATAATTGTATACATGTCAAAACCTCCAAATACCACTGGTGTTTGAAAAAGACCTAGTGTGATCAGTCACCATCATAGCAGCAGTAAATTGTTTATTTTTTCAGGAACCTTTCTAAAAGAATATTGGCAATTCAGAATCTACAAAGGGCAGAAACATCCGGGTTTTTTTTCAATGTCTGAGACAGCTATTCATGTATTTGTTGAAAAATCTTAAGGGGATGCAAAAAAAGAAATGTTTTTGATAATGGTTTGATTTTCCTCTTGTAGAAATTCGGCTTCAACTCTTTTTTTTTCTTATATAGGACAATGAGATAAAATTTCTCACTTCAAAATGTCTGAATGATTTCCAAATGATAAAAATGACATCATAGAAGAAAATCGGTTTGCTGTATCCATTTGAAATTCATAGAAAAAAAATGTGTAAGTTTTTTTGAGTTGTTACAAAGCACTAGACTATTTTTATCTCAGGGATTGTACCAGTTGCAGTTTTTCTGGAACCTCCGTCCGTCCGTCTGTTGTCATTTGATGAAAAGGGGATCGCCAGGGCCTTGAGCACTCTCTGCATTGGGGGGGGAGGGGTGTTGTCGCAACGGAGCTCTTCTTGTCCCAAATGAACCCAACTTAGAGACCATGGAGTCATCCTTCAGCCAAAGCGGTTTTTGTCAACCCTAGTCGGCATCACACCTAGGGCTGCTGTACTCCCTCACAACCCAAGCTTGAGGTCAATACACTGGGGGAGAGGCAGGAGGCTGTGGCGATGATACTAAGGAGATCCGCTTGTCTAGTTGCCGGAAGATGATTTCGAGCCTGGTATTTCTGAGATTAAAATCCGGAAAAATTGGGCCCGCATGGATAGCTGTCACTTAAAATCTTTGTTATCCAGCTTTCAATGGCTTTTTCTTTTACTGTAGGCTACATACGGGTCAAAAGAGGAGGGTATCGTGAATTAACTTGGTCAACTAATTATCGTTTAATACTCAGGCGCATGAGAACCGATTGGCTTGACTTGCGATATTATTGACCGAATTCAATTTATGGTTGAACGAGATATCTAGCTCAATCTCACTTTGTTTTCATCGCCGATCAAAGTATTCGTTATCTACACCCCGTGTCCCTCGGCTAGCTTTAGTGCTAACAACGTCTGATTTCTTTTTAACGGCTGAACAAACAAAAACATCTACACTTTGTTTCAAAATAACGCTCTTGAGTGTGCGAAATATAACTCTGGCTGATCGATGCGTATTGGGGAAAGTGAAGATACCTTTTAAAATTAGTAGTCTAGGTTGAATTAAGTTAAATTCTGAAATAAAAAATGCTTTTCTATTATTTTTTATCACCTCTTATAGGATGTGTCTTAGTCTGAAGTAGACAACGCGATAATTTTCTTAATGGTGGTTGTCCACTGAATGTTCGATTGCTATGTAAAGGGAGGTAATAATAACTTATTCCCTCAAACCACATCTAAATGTTCATTTTTTAAGATCCTGAAGGAATTTTTCGTTTTAATTAATTAGTTTCTTTCCTCAGACTACCTTTGCCTTAATTTTCAAAACTTTGAGCAGAGGATCTGCAGATGGAGTAAAATATAATATTTTGAAAATTTAGAACACTTAAGTCTTGTGTTGGGTTGTTGTCTTATTTTTGTACCTCCTTGTTGAAACAATGTTTCTGTAAAATTGTTCACACTTCCACTATATTTCCTTTTAAAATTAAACATTGTCTTGGATTAGTTTGGCAGACTTCCACTATTTCTGCCATCTGACTCTGTAAATGATATGTTCCTGATAACTGATAATTTAACCTTTCTTAGCAAGGCTGAGAATTTTCGGCCTTTTTTTGTTGTTGCTGCTTTCCACCTCTGTAGTAGTTATTTCTGCCTTACAATTACTTGCTACAAATGGCACAAAATGGAATGAAATCTGAAATGAAATACTGGTTTTCAAATAGGGTAGAAACAGTCTAGAATATGCCTAGATGGCTGTTTTTAAGAGTTATTTTCAACAATTTATCAGGGAGCATGCCTCTAGGGCCTCTTGCCTTTGGCAGATGTATTTTGGGTCTTCAGCTCTTGGTTTCAGCCTTTTTCAAGGTTGTCATTGTCAGCGGAAAAAAGAAAAGTTCAGTTTTATTTTTCCAATGCTTGGTTCCATCCCTTACTTGATATTTAAGTTGTCAAAATTCGTTGTTTTGGGTTGTTGGGATGTGCAACTTTTTGCTATTATGATATTGACTCAACACACACTTGGTTTTTTGAAAACACTTATAGAAATCGTAGTAATTAATTAGTTTCTGTGAAATTCTTTAAGGCTAAGGTCATACAAAAATGCAATTAAATCAATGAAAGAAATATAAAGTCTAGGAAATTTTTTGTTCGGCGCAAATTTGACTATCAGTTTGTAAGGACTTCTTAATTTAACAAAAAAATTTCTTTTGTGTTCTGAATTGGACATATTATGGTTTTCAGGAGGAAGTTGAATATGATGAAGAAGGCTTTGTGGAAGGCAGAGACATGACAAAAGAAGAATTTCTGCAAGGCCAGAATCAACAGCTGAAATCTCAGTGCAGCCTGCTGACCAAAGAGCTGGAGAGGCTGCGCAGTCAGTTCTTTGCCATTTTGGAGGCTGGGGATCAGCTGCAGGCAGACTACGACCAGTTAGCTGTAAGTGTGAGCAAAATGTCTCTTTGCTTTTAGCCCTTTTCTCCATGGAGGTGTAAATATTACAGTCATTTTTTCAAAGTTTAATAAGACATTTTTCTTCCCGTGTAAAGATAAATTCATAATTGGTCCGGTTATTATAAGTTTAAAAAAAAAATGAACAGTGCAGGTGTTCTTGAGATTATTAATTATGATATTTAAATTAAACTCTTTTGGTTTGGTCAGGTTAATAATCATTGCTTTCCTCTGACCCAGAACCCAATGAAAGTTTGAAATGTTTTACTAAACGCTTTGGTACTCATGGATTTTGCTACCTTTTTTGGTTCCTCCCTGATCCATAACTTTTTGTTTGTTTTATCTCAAGGTGGACAAAGATGCTTTGCACGATCAGCTTGAAGTGGCTGTCAAGGAGAAATCCGAAATTGTCAGTGAAAATGAATTCCTTCTCTCTGACAACAATGCATTGCATGAGGACTTGAAAAAATTGGTCAGTGAGTTGGAAAAAATCCAAGAAAAGTTTCAACATTCGCAAGCAGACAATGACGAGCTGCGACGCAGTGTGAATGTGGCCAGCAAGGTGGGCGAGGTTGCCAGGCTCTTGGAGGAGAGAGATTTGCTGCAGCAGAAATGTGATGAGATGGAGCAGACATCCGACACGATGAAGGTAGTTATCAGTTTAGATGGTTTATTATCTCGAACTGCTGCTGTCTTTCAGTACCCCAGTTTTTTCTCTGATTCAATTTTGACATCAGAAAAATAGAGTGATCATTGTTTTTGCGAGCTTTTTTAAGTTTGTGAAAACTGTCATCAGGATTTGACGCTATTACTTCTTGATTGTTTCTTTGAAAATAAGTGTTTAAGAAAATTTATTTTTGTTATAAATTCTCTACAGCTTTGAAAAAACAAACCTCTAAGGAAGTTTTAGAACAGTGGGATAGTTATCAGACTTCTTTACCAAAGGATCTGCTGTTCTGGTTTTGGCCATTTTTTGTAATTGTAGGCTGGAAATTCTACTCCAATTGCCTTATATGAGTGAGATGGGAAAAAAATGCGAAGAAAATAATGTTGCAATCATGTCTGGTATGTGGCAAGTTCTGTTTATTAAATTGCTAAGGGAAAATGAGGAAAAGAGTATAGCAGGCTTGTTTAGATGCCATCTTTCTTTTATTTGGATTTCATTTGCATTTTATGCCTTCTCATGTCACACAGACTGACCACAGTTTTCTCCTGGAGGAAGTCCAGAGCCTGACGGACTCGTGTGCCCAGCTGACCGCTGAAAGAGATCAGTTGGCTGGAGAGGTGGACGAGATGGGATCGGTTTGTCAACAGTTGGAACAATTACAGCAAGACTATAATCAGGCAAGACTGAAGTAGCCTTTAATTGATACTTGGTTCACAATGATGTATCTAATGATAGTTTATGAGAAGTAGGATGGACTTAATAGGGATAAAATCAGTAAGAAAGACATATTCTTTATTTTCACGATTGTGGATTTTTCTTGTTATTTGTCAACAGTTAGAGCAAGACTTTGGGGAATTATTAAAGGATAAAGAATCGCTTGAGGCAGAGTTAACAGAAGTTTCCAGACCAAAACCAGGAAGTGAAGGTCAGGGGCTTACACTTCAAATTCAAAACGGAAATCTTCAAGGCCATTTGTGTGAGCCTTCAAAATTGGAGCAGGAAGATGATGTGAGTTAAACATTTGACAAATATCTACTCTGTGTAGCCACTCTCCCATTTTTGATGTCTCCTTTTTAATTAATTTCTTTATTAATACTTGAAATGTCCCTAAGATTTAAAGGAACCAAGTGAAGGCTTGTAATTATGGCTCTAAAATCAGGGGTCAGATCATCAAGTTAAAAAAGTGCTGTCTTAATGGTTAAACAAGTACAAAGTGTTTTATAAGTTTTAATCCATAATTGTAATTCATTTACCTGTGTGGTCATGGAGTGAAGGGAAGTAGGGGCTGTGAAAAATGTATGGTACTATTATTTATGACTATATATGTTGCTGTGTTCACCAAAACAATGTGCCAAATTTGGACAAATAAACATTCACCTTATCTTATCTTATTTTGTACAGGCAACAAAGATTAAATTGGAATCGACCAGTAACAACCAAAACAACCATGTCAATCTTCAAACACCTTCAAATGATCACCCCAGTAACAGATGTGAATCAGAGCACATCAATAGGAATGAGAAGGAAGTTGAAGGGAAACATGAGGATGTGAAAAAGAAGGAGGAGGAAATTGTGCGGTTGAAAAAGAAAATTGCTCATCTGAACAATGAATTGATGGTAAGTTTGTCCTTGTTTCCAAGTTGTGCAACTGTCCAGTTCAAAATTATCATTGGTCAGTGCTGTGTTACAGAGTTTGTGTGGGGCATGTAAGAATTGATATTGTGAAATATTGCTGAATTTAACCATGGTGGGACTTAACTTAAGCCTTGATTCATGAAATGATTCAAGCAGAAAATAAAAATTTTCAAAGTGAAATGAAAACAAACTCATTAATGTTAACTTTTGGACAGGTAATATAAATAATCATTTACGCATATTAGTAGTTGATATAAAGCAAAGACCATCAACTATGAGACAACTTACTCTTGTTTAACTAACAGTATTTATCTCTCTCTTGGGGAAGGCCTGGGATGTGATTTATTTTTCTTGAAGTCTTGTTTCCTCACACTGGACAGAAATGTGTACCTACAGTGTTTACAAGCATATACGGAGTGGATCTCCATGCCACAGCTAGGAGTGTAACTGATGATCTGTCCTCTCTGTTCGTAGGGGAACAACTTGAGATAGATTGTAGATATCTTTTGTAGAAGTATCAAATTTTTAATCAGATACAAATGGGTAATATTATTCATAACTAAAAAAAAAAAGAAGCTCTATTCACAATCATCTCCTTGCTCTAAGCGCTTTTCAAAACCATATTATTATCCCTGACAGACAACCAGCCACCAGCATGTAATGCATGACGAGACAAACCGCATGTTAAGGGTGGTGTATATGTTAGAGAGACAAGGTTGTCCAAGCTTTACATCCATCTCCGATAAGATGAGGTATAAGTGGGGTAAAGGGCCTTACCCAAGGCACAACGTCAGTGGCTAGATGCTGTAAAAGGGGCAGTATAGCTCGGAACTGACCCCATGCGTCACCATTCCACTAGCCACGATCTTGATTGCTAGCGAGTAGCTCTGCCTCTCAGCCATCAACACCATCAATGATGATTCATAACAGTTTAAGGGTTGTCTCTGAAAACTTTATTCAACTAACTTGAACTTAAAACTTACAGCAGTTGTCTCAGGCTTGGCCATGAGTCTCTATGAAAATTTTATGTAAGTTTTATAGATTTATGTTGCACCCAGTTACTGTAGGAAAATAATTCTGGTTGGTTTGTTTTGTATTTAATGAGTTTAAATGATCCACAGCCTCTTCATTGATTTTGATTTATTTTTTCCCGTTTTTCTTCTTTAAAAATGCATTTGCTCACATAGTGTGGTAAATATGAAATATTACCTACTTTTTCCCCTTTAGTCATCTCTGTATTCTCACTGCACTTATTTTATTCTTTTTATTCACTGTGCTTGGAAGGTGAATGCATTAAGTTTTGTGATTTTTCACATGGAATACCATTTCATTATTTATTGTTTCAAAAGTTCCAACTTTAATTACATTTTATTTTTCTACCCTTGATATTGCATTTTGAAAATTGAAAGACCAAAGAAAGGAAGCAAAAATGAAGTTTTTATCAGATGTCTGCATATCCACCAATTATTTCAATGTCTCATAGGATGGATTTTTTATTGAACTCTTTGTTGCCTGGTGGTATTTTTCCCATTTTTGATCATTTATAATTTTTTTGTGGTTATGGGTTAGAATATGTTCATTTGACTATAAGTTCAGGCTTTAGGAGTCTCAGGAGAGAGAGCTGAGGGAAACGTAGTGCCGGAGCAGGTCACACTTGAAATACGCATACTGCCTCAAACAGATGTGGCTCAATAAGAATGAGAATATGTGGCATTGTTTTACTGGGAAGCATTGCACAACTGGTTATGGGAAAACATTTATTTGTGCTGATATTCTGAAAAAATTTGTCACAGCTCCTGAGCGGAAAAGAATATCTGGTTTGTTATGGTTATCTGGAAATGCTGCAGCCAATCAGCTGAGGCCACCTTCCCGCTCTGTTGATTGTTTTGTGGGTTACTTTTCTTTTGCTTGGTGTCTGGCTATTTCATCATTTGTTTGTACGTCTATTTTTTTCATTTCAAATGCTGGTTCCACATCATGGACTGAACATTGGGTCTATATGTTTAGATGACTCTTCTGCTTTAGCACTTCAAGAGGAGGTGTTGTGTGTGTGTGTGGGGGGGGGGGGGTCGTAAATTAATCCGGAACTGGTATTTCAGCATATTGATTTAATTGGAAATCTTTTCTTTTGTTGAATTTTCTTTATTTCTCAAAAATTTATTTTCACAGACATGATTTTTAAATTTATTTTCTTAAAGTTTGTACTTTATCAGGGAAAGTTCACTTGTCACCATCGCCATATGGATAGATAAATATCAATTTCTTTATTAACAGTAAAACACATTTTGCCAGTAGCTCATCATTCCTAGACTATGGATTGTACAGTGAAACATGACGACTGGTTGACAGAGTTAAACTTTGATCTTTTATGGCATTTATTTTTGCTCTTGCTTTCAAATAAGTCACAAATGAAGAATTGAAGTCTGTTACTTACGTAAGATTCATGTCACTCACTGGTCACCCCACATGCAATATTTCATCCCATTTCTTTTAGGATTTTGCAAAAGATGCAGAAAAAAAAAATAATCTTCCCTTCTCCATCCTGACATTTTCAGTAATTTCTTTATTCCTTTTGGAGGGTTTGGTTCATGTGTTTATTTTTTTGTTTGTCATTCTTTCATGTATTTTCTTCCAAATTCACAGATTTAGTCATGAGCTCTTTTTTATTTTAGTTCAGAGGGTCAGCTTAAAATACCCAATAATTAAGCAAGTATTCTTAGAAATAGGAGTAGCAGTACCTATTAATTGTAGCAATAACAATAGTATTAGTATAATTATTAGTATAATTATTAGTAGCAGCAGCAGTAGTAGAGTAGTAGTAGTAGTAGTAGTAGTAGTAGTAGTAGTAGTAGTAGTAGTAGTAGTAGTAGTAGTATTATTAGAAATAGTAGCAGTAGTAGTAGTAGTTGTAGTTGTAGTTGTAGTTGTAGAAGTAGTTGTAGTAGTAGTAGCAGTATGTAGTTATCACTGTTTTTTCTATTCTTTGGAAGAACTAGTTCGAGTAAAAGGCTATCACAGAGAAAAACAATGGTAAAAGATATGGAGAATCTAGGGAGTCGTTTGTTTTTAAATGTTTGCAAATGGTCGATGTGAAACAACAGTCCTGTAACCCATAATGCTTTATCTTGGGGTTACTGAAGTGTTGTTTCACACGGACGAAATGTTGGATCAAAGCTATCAGTCTTTTTCACGAATAGTTGCATCAATATTATTCTTTTTATTATAGGGTTGCTTTGTATTTTTCTGTGTGTTTCAGGCATTTGAACAAAAGCATGAAGAGACTGTCAGCACGTACAGGACGCATCTCTTGAGTGCTGTTCAGGTACGTGTAGTAGTTGAATTGGTCGTAAAACATCTCAAGCTGGTAATGCACAATTTTTATTTCTTGTGAATTCAGTAAAAGTAATATTTGTTAGATTTTCATGTGCAATGTCAAATAAAAACCATGTTTTGTAACTTTGTGGGGGCAATGCTGGGATTCATCGTCTTTCTGCTTTGCACCATTTCTTTGTTTTGAGATTGTTTGATCAGTTCTTTCCCATTTTCAGTCCCATTCCCACCTCCTTGATGTTTTTCTCTCCCCCCTCCCCCCCTTTTCTATCTCTCTCTCTCTCTCTCTCTCTCTCTCTCTCTCTCTCTCTCTCTCTCTCTCTCTCTCTCTCTCTCTCTCT
>JBCIKM010144094.1:0-13661 GCA_039654465.1 Melibe viridis | reverse complement strand
CCCCCCCCCCCCCCCCCCCCCCCCCCCCCCCCCCCCCCCCCCCCCCCCCCCCCCCCCCCCCCCCCAACCCCAAACAAAACAGGAAGTCGTCAGAGGAGGGAATCGAACCCAGGACCTGCCACGGCAACCATTCGCCTGGCCACTGCCAGAACAGCGGGCCTACCAACTGAGCCATTCGCCAGTACAATGAGCGCCGCGGTAGGTCCTGGGTTCGATTCCCTCCTCTGACGACTTCCTGTTTTGTTTGGGTTTTTTCCCCTCCCTTTCTTTCTATGACTTTGACTCACCTCGGCACTGTGCCTATACTATTTTCTGCTTATTTTCATCTGTTTGCAGTGCCAGCTCCTCTATTCTTCATTATTGCATCAATGACTGCCTTAACTTATGTAAGGAGCAAGGACGCTAGATTGAAGTGAACGGTCTTATCGATCTAGCGTCCTTGACTGATTCTTCTATGATGGGTGCCGTGAACGTAGCCAGACCTGCGAGGAGGGAATCGAACCCAGGACCTTCCCAAAAATCAATGCTTGCCAGCCTTTTACTAAAGCGCCCACTTCTCCTACCATTTATATACAATTAATTTATCGTATCGCTCATCGACAGTGGAGTTTGATGGTTTTGTTGTTGTTTTCGAAAGTTCATCATTATCAACCTGGGATGGTCCCCACCGCCCACCAAAACTCCCAAACCGCGCACACAGGTGGGCGATATCGCGAGTAGCTTCTAAATGATCGAACATTCTGTCATGATTGGTTACATGCGTACATCATAACCAAACCAAAGCTGAAAGCCAAATAATATTTCTCACGTCGCATTCAATAACAGTAGGGCATATTATGAAGGAGCCGTGAAGATGGCAGAATGGCTTGTAAATTCATTTTAGCGTGGAGTCTTTGCAAAATCAACGCATTGAAACAGGAACGTTTCCTAGATATTCGGAGCTTCAATTGGCGAAAATCATTGTCCCATAGCCAAAAGTTTTCACAGTTGTAATAAGAGAATAATTTGTTTGATCCCTCCGCCTTAAAATATTTTGTGACGTGACGTAAGTGCCACACACACACACACACACACACACACACAGACACACACAAAAAAAATGATTGGAACGTCTCTGTAAATAGACAGAGGGATTGAGTATGAAATATTGCATCAACGTCTTTTAAAAAAAAAATGATTCAGTTTCAGTGCAGCAGACATCATTGAATGACGTGTGTATAGCAAGAGGCCAGCGAGAAATAGCACTTTTATAACATGAATTTTGTTGTGTATCTAGTTTGTGCTCTCTTTTGAGCTCAAGCCATATTATGGTAATCGAATTTGAAATTGAATAAAGAAAAAGACTTGGGGCTATTGACAAAAAAAAACCACAAACAAACAAGCCAAACAAACAACAACAAAAAGCAAACAAAAAAACAAAACAAAAACAAGGTTCAAAGGTTCGCAAGTCGTATTCAATAAAAGTAGGGCATATTATGAATGAGCCGTGAAGATGGCAGAATGGCTTGTAAATGCATTTTAGATTATCAACCAATAATCATACGTTCATTTGGACATAAGATTGTGTTCAATAACAACAGCAGCAGCAGCAGCAAAAGCAGCAACAACAACAACAAAAGACAAACAAACATAGAAAATAAAAAAAATAAGTTAGAGTAGAGTGTTATCCAACAGAGTTTAGTGATGAATTACAAGGGCTTGGTTTCTCCTGTTGGCATCCTCCCTTAAAGTTCTAAAAACGCCTATGTGAGAAAAATGGTCTCTATCATCAAGTATCTCATTGAAGAGGATAATTTAATTTTACAGTCAAGAATAATGTTGTAAATCATCAATTAAAGCCTTATTTACTGGGCTTTGTGATTTTATGACCTATGGGTTGCTAGTAACATCAATTTCAAATAAAAAGTGCTGCTGCTGTTGTATCTAACATAGTATTACTTAGCACTGAGCATCATTTTCTACCCAGAGTCAAGAGATCCTTTTTTGCTTGACTCATGGTCTTTCTTGTCTCCTGCGTGAACTCTTGTTGTCGAGCACTAAATCTTGTGGTCAAGCACTAAATCTTGATTCTTTCAGGCAGAGCTTTTCAAGTCTGTTGTTGAATGTATTTTGGTAGTCAACATAATCTACCATTCTGTCTGGTAAACGGATGTTTTAAAATTATGATTGATTTTGGCTATATTTTTGTTCAGGACCACCCAGTACACACCGTACCAGGCAGAGATAGCCCAAGGCCGCCTGGAAAGCCTGCTGAACTACCAGACCATGATTGCTGACCTGACTGGGCTGGATGTCTCCAACGCATCCCTGCTGGACGAGGGCACTGCCGCTGCCGAGGCAATGGCTGTCACCATCAGGAGCACCAAGAGGAAGAAGGTCTTTGTGGACTCTAGGTGTCACCCACAGACTATTTCAGTGGTTGAAACCCGTTGCAAGTAAGGGACTCAATGCAATCTATGCCAATGGTTAATATATTAATAATTCAATAATGATATGTATGATAATGCACATTTATACTGTACAAAAACAATTTCTACTTAGACCCTGAGCTCCAGGCTCAAAAACTAGGATTACAGCAACAGCAACTTGTTAAACTCAAACATGTTCGCTGACATACACAACACAAAAGCACACACACACATACCCTACGTGCACTGGCAGCACCTTTAGACAGTAAGGAACAGTGCACAAAAATTTAGCTCAGTGCTTTCCAGTGTTAAAAATCTTTGCCTTTTTTATCAGGGTCCTTGGAATAGAAGTGGTTGTTGGCTCATGGAAGGAAGTGGACTTCAGCAAGAAAGATTTCAGTGGAGCCCTTATCCAATATCCAAACACTGATGGAAGCATCCAAGATTATTCATCCTTTGTGAAATTTGCACATGATAATGGGGTAAAGCTGAAACTATTTCCAAGCAGCTGCATCCTGTGATAGTCATATTAGGGAAATACCATATTTTCATGTTCACAATGATCAGAAGAAAAAACAAAGCCAAAACTCTAAATTATTTTAAGATTTTTAAATGCACAACTGTTTCCTTTTACCTTAGTCCATTTCATCCTTTTCCTTCATTTTGTAACCAATCTATTGATAATGATACTGGTGATTATAATAGTTACAACAAATGTCAATAACTTAAGTCTCTCTCTTTTTTTTTTCATTCTCCACAAGTCTATCTGTGAATTTTCAATCTATCTGCAATACTTAGATAAAGAACATTTAGAATTTAGTTATATTCCTAATTATTCATTAGATGACATGCTTGAGATACAAAGAGCAGAGAAAAATGAAAGTAAACATTGCTTGTAGTATAAAGTCTAAAAAACAGTAAAAAAAATGGTTGCTGTAATCGTCACAGCAGTTTGATTGGCTTACCTGAATTATAAAATTTTCCTCTCCCAGTCATGTGTGAAAAGCAATAATGTTTGATATTTCATTGTTGTTTGCAAGAGTAGAGCAATATCCCATTATTATGACATTCAAGGCTGGTTTACAATAGTGAGCAATTAGCTCAGGAGATTGGTTCAATTCCTCCAGGGGTCATTTGTGTCTATTGCACTGCAGGCCTGCATTGCAGATGATGACTATGTTGTCCTACATTTTGATTGGGACAGACGTAATGGGAAAATTCCCCAACAGAATTTGAAAATGGGGCATTTACTTTTACTTTTACCCTTAATAAGACCAAACAACTTTTTTGACCCTTTCTTGATTTCCATGTAGGTATTAAACAAAATGAAACTAATGATAAAACCTTTGGACATCTTCCAGACCCTAGTCGTTGGAGCCACAGACCTTTTAGCTGCAACTCTGATCAAGCCTCCAGGTGACCTTGACATGGATATTGCCATTGGAACCAATCAAAGGTTTGGGATTCCCATGGGCTATGGCGGTCCCCATGCAGGTTTCTTTGCAGTGAAGGAAAAATTTATGCGAATGCTGCCAGGACGTGTTGTTGGAATTACAAGGTAACTTTTGGTCCCCATTCAGCCATTTTACATTACGAAGACTGCAAGTTGTTTTGTGTTATCTTGAGTTTTTTTTTAATGCCAGCTGAGTATGGTGTTGGGTTTCCCTTGACTAAGACTTACGAAAAAGTTTGTTGTTTCCATGTGAAGGGCCTTGAAGACAAGCTATCTTCCTTTCATCAAGTTTTAACTCCTTGGCTGCTTGTTCGCTATCATGTAATGAGAATTTAACGACTGCTCATGGTGGCGCTGCCTACAGGGGGTCAGGTTTTTTTTTATGTTAAGGTACCCAGTGATCAAAACAATACCAAATAACAGAAATAACGGTTTTCCGATGAACAAAGAAAAAATAGTTTTCATGCTTGGAATTAAATGTTTTTTTAAGTATATTTATGCACCAAATGCTTGAAAATTGACAGATTTTTACTTTCCGTGTGAAAAAAGTGTAGAATATTGTTTAAAACAGAAATTTTACACAAAAATCAGTAGTTGCGAATATCAGTCTTGAACCAACGATTTTTTTTGATGTATAGTGAGGTCAACATCATAGTCATGTGACTTCTTAAGTAAAATCTCATTAAAGCATCAAAATAGACACAGACAATGTCAGGGGATGTGTAGTGTAGTCTATTCATGTGTAAACAAGCCCATATCCTCGCCCTTCCCCGCTCACCCCATGAATTGGGACGTGCACTATTCCCACTGTTAAAGATGACTAGAAATGGGGTTTTCCCTACAGAACTTCATTACTCCTGCATTATGGGGGTTGAGAAACAATATCAATTTAGTTGTCCAATTTTTTATTTTTTCAAACTTCCCTCCAGAAACTCAAACAATTTTGGCAATCTTCATTAAGGACTCTTAAAAAAAAATTGTTTGTCTTTTGATTGAGACAAGGTACTTAAGATCAGTTAGTTTCAACCTCAAGCAAAAGTCTTACTGGACTTTGACTCCTTGGTCATGTACACTTTTCTGAAGCCCAAAAATTTGATTGCCATTATAAATAAGGTTATTTGCCATTTTCTCCAGGGATGCTGCAGGGAGGCAAGCACTCAGACTTGCTCTCCAAACCAGAGAGCAACATATTCGCAGAGATAAAGCAACCAGCAATATTTGCACGGCTCAGGTACCTTTTTGTTGTATCATTTTGTTTATCATTATTTTTTTAGACTCAAACAAATTCCATGTGAAGAATCTTAATTAACTCATTTAATTGAGCTTACTAAACGTAATCCTCTACTTGAATGCTTTATTGGGAGAACAGGAGTCCTAAACAAAAAAACTACCCTATTTTTGACCTAATGGTATATCTGTAGCTGAAAGTTATTGTGGCATCTTTTACCTTGACAATACCTAGTGCCAGGGAAAATGAATTTTTGAAGAAGGCTTTATTTCTTCATGAAAATCATCATGCCAGAGATCAGAAATTACTGAGTTAACCTAAAATCCATTTATTCTTTGTTAGTTTTATTTTATGAGTTTGTTTGTCTTTTTACTAATCTAATTTTCAGGCTCTTTTGTCCAATATGTCTGTGATGTATGCATTGTATCATGGACCAGCTGGTTTGAAGAACATTGCAAAAAAAGTTCATCATGGAGCTCTTATCCTTGCTGAAGGTTTGTAAATCTTTTTTTTGTTTTTTGTTTTTTGTTTTTTGGATATTTTTTTTTCTCACTTCATTTCAAACATTGTTTGCTCCCATAATAAGATCTTATTTAGATAATTTTATTGAAATAGATTTTTAGAGTTTATAGGCTTTCAGTAAAGAACACCCAACTTTTTGAGGCTAAAAAATGTGTATATGAGATGTAGTTCCTTTCCATCCCATTGTTATGATCTCATGAGATTTACTGTTTGCAGTACAATTTAGCATCAGTTTTGTTTCTCTGGAATTCATCAGGAGTGAAGAAAGCTGGGCATAATCTGAATGAAGAAGCCTTTTTTGATACAATCAAGTTTACACCAAAAGGAGGAGTGTCAGACATCAAGAATAAAGCAGAGCAAAAGTGCATCAATTTGCGGTATTTTAAAGATGGGCAGGTATTTCATTTACTTTGTGTCCTTATTAAAATAGGGAGAAAATGACTGCTCAATTTGGAGTAATTGAATAGCTTACATAGCTTATGTTGTAATTAAAAATAAAATTGAAGCATTCAAATGTTCTATCAGAGGTAAAAAGCAAACTGTATGAAGTCTAAGAAAAGACTAAGTTATTACAGATTGCTTTCTTACAATCTTTTACTGACATTCTGATATTTTATTTTCATTTATTAATATACGGCTTTATTGATGGTTGGATATTTTGAATGCTAAAAATGAATTTATATCTTTTTTAGCATTTTGTTAATTATTTATTTCTGATGGAAATAACATTTTGCCTCAGATCGGCATTGCACTGGACGAAACTGTTTCTCACCAAGACTTGTCAGAGCTTTTAGAGATTGTTGGATCACCCAAGTCTGCTGTGAGTGATTAAAATGATTATTTATATTCAGGTTAGATCTTTTAACCCTAATTTATGAAGATTGTCTTTTTAGTACACAGTCACTTTCAAAAGTAAGTTTAGGTTTGTTCTGCCCATTTTAAAAGAAAAATATTGCTTTCATGATATATCACTTAAGATTTGAATACGAATTGGTTTATTGGAGTGGCTCTTATGTTTATACAGTTAAAAAGTAGCATAAAAACCTTTGAAAATTGTCCAATTGCAACGCATGAATTGAAACATTTTAACCATTCTTTTTTATTCATAAAGCAACATTGTCAGTACCAAACGTCCCTCATTGCAACCACCCTTTTTGCGTTAATGATAAAACATCAACCAAAATTATGAGGACGAGGAATAAAGAGAGAGGGGACTTAAATTCACATTCCCTCAACTGTTGCTTTATCAGACTCAATAAATTCTCAATCAGATTCAAATCTTGACTTGCTGAAGGCCATTTGAGGGAAGCAATCTTATTTTCATTAAAGAATTTTCTAATAATGCTGGCCTTGTGCAGCTTGGCATAATCATGCATGAAATGATCAAAGTTTCTGTGTACATTCAATTGGATGTATATTTTTGCAGAGCGAGATACTTGTATGTCAAAATGGAATAAATCCTGTATATCTTTCAAGTATATTTCAGGAATGAGTGACAAAAATACTGTTCCTCTTTTAAAAAGTAATTGCTACTCTCTCAGTTTTTAAACAAAAATTAAATCTGGTATTCCTCTGTTAAGACATATAATAGAACATCATCTAAATTTGATCCAAATTTAGTCTGACATTGCTGATGAGCTCGGAACCAACCCAAAACAAAGCCTTGAGAACAGTCAGTTTGCTCGTACTTCAACTTATTTGGAAAATCCTGTATTTCACAGGTAAAGTTGTACTTGATTGAGGATTTGATTTAAGATTTTAGTTGAATTCAATAAATGAAACCTAACAAACTAAAGTTTATCAGTATTTCAAGTTCCTGCTACTTGTTTGCTACTTGAATGACCCCAGTTCAAAAGTCCAACTGAGATGTAAGATTCAAAGGCTGTATTATTATATAGCAGCAGCTATCAGTGATGATCTGCAAAAATTGTTTTTCACTGAATGTCTTTTATGCTGCAACTGAGTGAGAACTTCGAAATGTGCAAGGAATTGACTTTCTAGCTGAAGCGGCTGCGTTGCCTTCTCTTGATTGGGACTCAAATTAACTGCATTCAGGTTTAGAGGTGAACTTAGCTCCACTACACTATCAGGAGTGACTCCTGACCTGAAAAATGACCTGATTAATTTTCTGGTTTGTGGGTTCATACCCTCAGTCTTCAGGCTGAGAGGCAAGCTTAGTACATGTATGTCTGTGCTTCCTAATATATACCAAATTTTAAATATATTCATTTATGGAGACAAATAACTTCAGTTATGGAGAAAACAGTAAAAAATCACTAATCTTTTATTTTGAGAGATAACGATATTTTTTTAAAATGTGAAATATTTCTACCACCTAACACTTGGGTGTTTCTACAACATTTTGAGTGTTGTAGTGCCCTTAAACCAAAAACAAACAAATCTTGAAACTTTGACTAATAATTCAAGCTTTCATTTTCTGTCTAAGCTGAATGTTTAGTCCAAGATAGGCTTTTACAAATATTCATCTGTATTGTTACTTTTAATTTTTTACAGCCACCACTCTGAATCTCGACTAGTCCGTTATATGAAAACTCTGGAAAACAAGGACTTGTCCTTAGCTCATTCTATGATTCCTCTGGGTTCTTGTACCATGAAACTGAACAGCACCAGTGAAATGATAGTGAGTGAATTTGTAACTACCTTTTCTTGTGTTAAAGGAATAATGAAATGACATCAGTTCGTTTTAAAGGAATTGTTGAAAATTCTGTGTAACCCCACAGAAAAAAATGCCAGATGTAGTTATTTAATTAACTAAAATGAATATTATCAGTGTTATGATAAGAAATTTTACATTGGTAAAACCATGACTAGCAGAAAAATTATGTTCTTAAACAAAGCCATTACTGTACTAAATAATATTGAACATAAAGACCAACTTTAATAGTATCAACGTGAAATGTTGCTTGGAAGTCCAAAATCTAATTATTTTCTTCCAGTGAACAGAGTTTATAGTCACAGTTAGAGTTACAGTTCTTTAAAGTTTGGGATTTTTGTTGGGTTTATTTTTACTTATATTTCTTGTTCATAAGACAACAAGTGTTGGGTTACAGATATCCCTTTGATAATCTTCAACTGCATGTTGTGTAATACTTTTTCACATATTTACCAATGAAAAAGCAAACAACAACAACAACAACAATGACAACAGCAGCAATAACAACAACAAATAATACATTACAGTCAAATGAAGCTGATTGGAGAATTTTAAGGAAAGACTTTTTCTATTTGTTCTTATATCTTTTGAATATCTTTCCTGCTCAGCCTTGCTCCTGGAAAGAATTTGCTTCTCTCCACCCTTTCATACCACAAGAGCAAGCTCAAGGATATTCTCAATTGCTGTCTGAATTAGAAAATGATTTGTGTGAAATAACTGGTTTTGACCACATCTCATTTCAGCCAAACAGGTAAAAGACTGTTTTTTTTTTGTTTTTTTGTTTTTTTTAGGTTAAAAATTCTCAAGTATATGACATAAATAAAAAGAAAGAAACCAAAGGTACATGTGATCACTTTGACCATTCCTCTCTATGAATATGCATTCTCCAGCAGATGTCAAACTTTTGCTGTTTAAATTCAATTGATATAAACAAATTGATGCAGGTTTATATGCATGTGTCTACTTGGAAAATGTACAACTGTTAGATATTTCAAGTTGGGCATGTCTACACCAGACACAATGTAGAAAAAAAAAGCCAAAAATACTAAGTAAATCCAAACTTTGATAAGCTGTAAATTTCTATCCCTATTCATAACTAGCTAGGACACCAACAAACTTGATTTGTCTGTAAATATTAGTTGATATATTATGAGGCTCGTTAATTGAATTTATTTGATATATTTTAGACAATTTTAATATGGCAATTGCCTGAGCTTAACATTTGAAACTTTTTTTTGTTTTTCAAATTCATATTTCAGTGGTGCTCAAGGAGAATACGCTGGACTCCGTACAATCCTGTCATACCTCAAGTCAATTGACCAAGAGCAGAGAAAGGTCTAGATGTCTTCTGAGTGTCACAAAATCTTTTTATAGGACTATAAAAGAATTGACATTATGTTCTCATTCATTTTATTTAAATTTAGAAAATGTCATAAAACTTTGAAAGAATGAGTCTTAGCTTTGGCTTTTATATGATAATGTTAAATTTGAAGAGATAATTCTCATAGTGATGTATACAGAATTTTTATGGTTACCACAGAGTGACCAACTGCCGCAATAAAATCGTAACTGTTATGATTTGACCTGCCTGGCACTTGGTTTGATAAAAATTATTTAAAAAAAAAAAAACCCGACAGCAACTGGACCTTTAAGACATAGAAAGCATGGTATAATAACAAAGCATCACTGCTGCCTTCTAGTAATACACTTCATAGTTGTTGGGTATTGAGAAATGTTTTGAAGCGGTGTAAGGCTCTCCGTAACATATGATTGAGACTTTGCTGGGTGGAAATCAGTAGTCTGAGAACCCGTTATTCAAGCACTGAATACGTTTTTGCTTACCGATAATGGCAGTCCCATTTTTCTTAGGAATTCCAAAGGTTTTTTTTTTCTTTTTCTCAGTCTGAAGTTGTTGATCACGCTAATGTGCTAATTTGAAGACCTAACTTTTGAGCTTATTAGTTCAGAGGATTACTCTTTGCCGTGTGTAATGTGTTGCCATGTATGTGCATACACAGTGAAGCAAGTGTCTCACAGAAACAAAATCAGAGCTCTATTATGGGTAAAAACTAGTTGTACTGCAGTGGATAAACATTATGCTATAATCCTTGCAGATTGTAGAAAAGGAATGGGAAGAGGAATGGCATCTTCTAGCTTTGAATGGGTCTATTTTTCGGTCTCAGTAACAGAATGAGATCTGTGTGTCTGCTTTCTGAAAAGTTGGCCGCTATGTTATCAAGTGAAATTACTCATCACATTTTACCATGTTCTGAAACATTACATATGCCAATACAATTGTAACCTCACTATTAAATTTGTCTTCTAGGTCTGCTTGATCCCCGTATCTGCCCATGGCACCAATCCAGCTAGTGCTCAGATGGCTGGTATGAAAATTCAGCCTGTGGCCTCCGACAAAAGTGGTGCCATTGACATGGTACAAACTAAGAAATTGGTAAGAATATATTATTTACGGAGTGTGGAACTTTTATCTTTCTTTGAAGTTTTGAATTATTGATGCCAAGCTGTTTCAATTGGATGCTGTTGTTGGAATGATTGTCAGGTGATAATTTGCTTATCTAATTTTTTAGTCTACTTTTAAGAACAATAAACTTAAAAATTGACTAAATGTTTATATTTGATTTTGATCACATGTAAAAGTTGCCCTTTATTTCATTCCTTGATTTGATACAGTGAGAAACTTAATGAGGTTATGATTTGGTTGGGTTTTTATTTTTGCTTTATTCTGAAACCTTGAAAATTATATTGTCCATTATCTCATGTGGTCTAATTTCAGGTTGAGAAATATAAAAATGATCTGGCTTGTCTGATGATTACCTATCCATCTACCTACGGTGTCTTTGATAGAGATGTTCGGTAATTACAACTGATTCATTTGAAAAAAATTTAGTTTATGAATAGAAGCATCATAAGCAGCAATTTTGTACCACCCCTTCTTGATATTTTGTTTTTGCTTAACTCCTTGTTCATAATCAGATTTCTTTCAATATTGAACAGGAAAACAAAATAGTAAAATACAAATTAAAAGCATTCTAACAGAGATAGTCAGAAATAGTGAACTGCTATCTATTCAAGAGGACGGTCCAGAGTTCATTGTCTATGTCATTTTTAATGATGATGATGATAGAACTAAGATTTCAATTGTGTTATGCTAAAAATTCTTATTTTCATTATATGAGGGCACTTAAATGGAAAGAAGAAAACCTTCATAATCTCAAACTCCTGAAATTGTCATTCTCATCAAATCCTCAAATAGTGCTCCCTCTGTTATGAAATGTCCATCAATTTTCTTTTTAACATTGTCTTGCACACTTTTAAGAGTTGCATGGGTGAAGTTTCAGCAGTAAGAGTATTATGAAATTTCTCATGACCCCTGTATATTTTTGTTTCTAAGTTTTCAGTAAAGTTGAAAAAACATATATTTGATGAAATATATTATGTTGTTTAATTGTGTCTGTAAATGTCTATCAATTTCAAACCATTACTTCCATAGAGAACTTTGTGAACTTGTCCATCAGTATGGAGGTCAAGTCTATTTGGATGGAGCAAACATGAATGCACAGGTTTGGATTTGATTTGCTGATTTTATGTATCAGTACAAAGGAGGGAAATAATGTTTTGTCATTTTATTGCTCAGTCTTATTTTTTTCTGTGTAACACTTCGCAGATGCTGATTAGTTCATATCATCATTAATTAATGGTGTAATCTTACTGGATTTATTTCAGTTGAACTATGATGCTTAGAAGAAGCATTGTTCTTTCTTTTTTTTTTAAAATCACATACTTCAGAAAAATCTATTCCAAACTTTATAAGAAAGTTTACAAAATTTTGCATCTCATTTCATACATTTTAACAAAGATCAATTTTTATTGTTGTTTACCTTTTTGTGTCGTTCTATTAAAGGTTGGGCTTTGCAGACCTGGTGATTACGGAGCTGATGTATCTCATCTCAATTTGCACAAAACATTCTGTATCCCACACGGAGGAGGAGGACCTGGGGCTGGTCCCATTGGAGTGTATGGGCACATTTTCAAATTGACTGCGGTTTTTATTGCTCGAAGAACAATTCTAAAAAATTCTGACTTATGCTTGTAAAATTAAAGAACGAAAACAAACATCAAACTGCAAATCTTTAAAATCTATGTACTCTTAAAATTCAGTCCAATTCTTAAATCTTTTCACGTTTTTGTTCACAAATTTCTTGATGTCTTGTACTGGAAGAGTTGGGCTGACATTTTTCACCTTACAAATCATTACATCAAAGGCTCCTTCATTTTTTGGTCAATGGCATTTCACATTAAATTCACTTTAGATGGACACTGCAACCAGAAAGAGTCTAAATGTTTCCATCCTGGGATTAAAATTATATTCTGGTTATATTGACGTCTTTATTAAATTTTCAGGAAAAAACATCTGGCTCCTTTTGTGCCCAGCCATGAAGTTGTCCATATTGATGGCACTGATAAAAAGCTGTCTTTTGGAAGCGTCTCTTCAGGGCCTTATGGCTCTAGCTCCATCCTTCCCATTTCATGGACTTACATTAAAATGATGGGTGCCAAAGGTCTGAGAAAAGCTTCCCAAGTTGCCATTTTGAATGCCAATTATATGAGCAAAAGACTTGATGGGCATTACAAAACCTTGTATGTGAATGAAAAAGGTAATTGGAATGTACTACTCTTTGTTATTATATTCCTGCATGTTCAATCCATATGTTTTGGTTGAAGATCTGATTATAAAGATAAACAACTCTAATTGCTTTCAAAGCAATGGAGTATCTGACTTACGTTTGAAAGTCTATTCTGCACTATATGTATTGTATGTTTAAACAAAAGAAATTAGAGGATCTGTTTCCTCTTTGAACTAATTATATCATCATCTTGCTTTCCCTTGTGCTCCTCTTTAACCCTTTTGTGTTTTTTGGGCCCTAAAGCCTCCAACAAAATTTTGATGGAACTTCTTTATTTTACAGGTTACACTCCCACACTTCCACTACCATTTAAAAGTTCCATTGTATGCTTAAACAATTTAATTTAAGTTGTTATTTAAGATGCAAACAACTACTTTCTCATTGATTTTCCTTTTCAAACTCTTCTGTCAACGAATAGGTTTGTGTGCCCATGAGTTCATAATTGATTGCAGAGAATTCAAGAAAGTTGCAAATGTTGATGCCACAGATGTTGCCAAAAGATTGCAAGATTATGGTAAGAGTGAGACTGTGTTTGTCAAATAGACATCTCTTACATTTTGAGTTAAGTTTATTTTTTAACATGGTACATTTAATATAATAATAATAATAATAATAATAGTTCTTTATTGTCCATAAGGCAATTTTTCATTTGACATATTCAGTGCTTCAC
>JBCIKM010144093.1:0-19878 GCA_039654465.1 Melibe viridis | reverse complement strand
TTCAAGAGGTCCATTCATGGAAGCCCAGATGCATGGTAAGCCCCCACCCCCCCCCCCTCCCACCTCCTTAAATTTCAATGTCTCATTTTTATTGTAGATTTGTAGCACACAAACATATCACAAAACACTGTGCTGAAACTGTCTCTGGTTAAGAGATCTCATAAGAATAATACATTGAAATAGATGTAGAATTTGCAGCATAATAGGACCTTTCAGTAATTTCTGGCCTAAAAGAGCATGAAAACCATTGATCATCCTCCATACTCTCCATGCATGGCTCTCTTTTCTAAATAACTTTTTTGTTCCTGAACAGATCATTTTCAAAGTTTGTATTATCAATGAAATAAATTTGTCTCTTTTGAATATAAATAATAACTACAGGCAATTTTTTTCAACAAGCCTCAATGCTCACTTTAAAATCTTATCAGTAAAACTTAACAAATGTCACAAGATTATGCAGACATAAGAAATAATTTAATGCAGTTTATAATACAGAAAAAGTATTTTGACGTCATCAAATTGCTGTTTAAGTACTAATAAATTGCACCTCTTGATGGGTAAAATGCAAAAGCAAAGAAAAAACCATGTCAAAAACTGAATGGGTATTCATAAATTTTATACTTAATAAAGACAAAATGACTTAGAGCCACTCCTCTCTCTCTCTCTCTCTCTCTCTCTCTCTCTCTCTCTCTCTATCTATCTATCTATCTATCTATCTCTCTCTCTCTCTCTCTCTCTCTCTCTCTCTCTTTCCCTCTGTCTCTCTCTCTCTCTCTTTTTCTCTCTCTCATGTTTTGTTTTGTTTTTTTAAATACGCCTCTGCAGCAGCTATGACTACCTTCAAGGAAATGCTATTACCCCGTTATTTAACTGTGACATGTGTATTATTGAAAAGCCATAATTATCAGAAATGAACAACAGATTTGTTACTTTCAAATTGACAATATTGAAACTTTCAGGATTCATTTCACTCTTAGCTTAGCTTGAAAATTTCCATTTTAGCAGTTTCAAATAGACTGCAAGGTTGTCACCAAACCTGGTACAGCATATGCTATCAAAAATAATATCTGAATTTCTTTGAGCGAAGTTGTGCCCAAAAGAATTAGTAATTTTCTTTTTAGTTAGATATGTCCTTTAAGATAATGATATTGTCATACAACATAGACACACAATGGGACAAAAGCATGGTTTGAACACTCATTTTCCAACTCGTAATGACAACATCAAGATTAAAATGTCATCAGTAAACATGTAATTGTGAGAACATCTAGTTAAGCAGAATTTATTGAACTTACATGAATCATATCTCATTATATATTCAAATGCTTATTGTTGGCCACATTTTTAATTACAATATATTGTGGTAACACGATATGTGGATACAAATACCTCATATTAAAGACATTTTACCCTTGAATGCAAAAGAAGATCTTAATTTTATCACCCTGGACTCAAACAATGTGTAAACAATAACATTTTTCACATAAAACTTGGTTAACATGTATTCTGGAAACAAAATAGAAAAGGGGAAAATCATTCCTAAGCGACTCAAATTAGAAATTGGAGAAATTTTGTTTTCATCGGTTACAGTAAAATAACAGACGAGACAGATGCGGTGGTAGGCAAAATGTACAAATCCTTGTACTGACTGGAGGTGCTTGGAGTAGTATGTAAAGCTTTATTGCTTGATACGAGGGGATGATAATAATAAATGCCTCATTTTACCAGCTAGGTACAATGTTAGTCAACAACACCACAAGTTTGAAATAGAGAAACCAGTACAATAAAACAAGACTAAAAGTAAAAGGAAATTTGTATAAAATCACATGCCTTTAGTTTGCCAATCCAAAAAATATCACTGAGCCTGAAAAAAGAGACATTGGTGCATAAACTGACGTCTTACAAAATGTAACCCTCAAAATTTGTTAATTTGTCTACCAACAGCTCCACTTGTGTCTCGATCGTGATACTCATTCATATTCATGTACGTTTTTTGTGATAGTATCTTAAAGCGTGAGCATGAATGAGAGGTTACGACTTATTATTATTTACAGTATGATAGCATGTCGAGTAGGCATAAGTTGTACTTTTTGTGGTGTGTGTATTTGTTGCTACTTAGATGTGAGGTACACAGCACTCATTCCATTTTCTCTATTTGGCTCCTCAAAGCAACTACTCTTTCCAGTTTTAACCAGCCTGCTATTAAATCTACTCTCTACTGTGGATCTTTCTGCACCCTCTCATCATCCTCATTTTTACCTGAAGGTATTTCATATTTGTTCACTAAAAGAGAGCATTAAAATATTTGGAAATAATTGTGACTTAGCTTGTTTCTGCTTTATTTGAATATTTTCCACCCAATATTTTCCTCTCATCATTATACATGACATACGCTTGTTAGAGGAAATAACAATTTTTTAAAAGCCAGTCAAGTCACAGGACTCAATTGATGATAAAAAACAAAAGTAAAGGTAAGACAAATCACTCTATGGCAAAAGAAAAATTTAACTCATTTAAACTCAGGGAGCATTGAAAATCTGAATAGCCGATGACGTGTGAAATAATAACTTGTGTCATTTTTTGCCACAGCTTGTGATATCGGTGTTTAGCGACTGCTCCCCGACACCATTTCGAATGACAAAAAATTTGTGTCTTATATAGGGTATGTGAAAAATAAAAGCCCCAAAACCAGAGCACTCAAAAACTGTTTTATAATCAACATTGTTCAACAAAACTCGGCATAAGCAATGACTAACACCTTAATTTCTTAATTGCAAAGTTTCAATGTACTGCACTTTTAGGCAAATTAAATATTACTGTTTTAGCAAGACTACCTGAAAATGCCAATATCATAGACTTTGCGGCACAACTCTGAAGAGGAAATTTCATGCAAAGCTTTACTGAAGCCATGTTGTTGATTTGATAACTATGAAAATTTTTTAACAGATTGTCTTTATAATTTTATTCATAGCATAAAATTTTCATATTTGTATCTATAGTAATTTTTTTTGTTACAATGCCTCTAACCAGGAATAAGCAAACTGGCACAGGACATCTAATTGACACAAACCTTATAACTCAAAGTTGGATATAAGAATGGGCAAAAAACATCCAACTTTCACACAAGTCTATTCTTAATACAATCTAGATTTCAGTGAACATATATTTCAGTTAATAACGAGTTCATTTTCATGCCATAATGTTCAATAAGACTGATCTGAATCGACCAGGTTTTTATTAAATTTGTCATGTTAACAAAATGATTCTGAAGTCTATGATATGGGCATTTTCTGACTTGTCTACAACAGCAGTGCATTGAATCTTTGCATGTGTAAAAATCAAGCTGTTGATCAATGATTATGCTGAGTTTGGTTAAACTAAGTCAATTATAACACAATTTTTTAATGCTCTGGTTTTGGGCTTTTTTTTTCACACAACCAATATAGATGAGTACATAGATATCAGTGCAACAATATTCATTGCTTGAATGATGTTTCTTAGGATTCTGTTCTTTTTTTTTTGTGCTCTGTAGGCAATGAAATGAGACACAGCCAATCACCAGAAATAAATGACATGGCATTGAGACCATCTCAACAAATGCAGGCAGACTAATTGCTGCTTGACTTCTTCAAGGTCTTCTATAAGGTCCTCATAATTTTTTTCTTCAATAAATAACATACCCTAGAGTTATAACACATGTAGGAAGTGATGCAATTTTTTTTTTTCAGAGGGTGTGCACTCATCCCCAAACCTTATTCCTTTTAACTGTCCCCTTAGGTATCAGCCTGGGGTCATAAATGTTTATTGCTTTCATCAACAATCTTCATGAAGTGGAGAGTTCAAAGAGGACTTTTTCTTCTATTTCCACAACACTAGCCATAATCTTACATCAGTCTCCTAAGCCAAGTACCTGGGAGTGACTATGGTCAAGGACTTCTATCCTAGACCAAAATTATTAACTCTTAAACCAAACTATCTTATTCACAGTTATTTTTGTTTTGTCTTTTTTTTTTTTTTTTTGTTTGTTTGTTTGTTGTTTGTTTGTTTTGTTTTTTTTTTGGGGGGGGGGGTTGTTCGCTTGAAAACATTGAGAATATAATACCGTGGAGGGAGTATGTAAGCTTCCGTTATAGCTAAAAAAAACAAGGACACTGGACGTTTCGGTGACACCCTTGTAAACGTTTTAATATGAGCTATATTATAAAAAAAAAGTGGTATAAAATCTTCAAAATAAAATAACAATGATGTATCACATATCTAAATAAAGGGAAAAGCATGGACAATGAAAGGATCTGATGTTTAGTGAGATTTTTTAGAAGAATGGGGGTCTTATCATAGGAGAAAGTGCAAAGGATGCAATAATTTGTCACTGAAATCAACACAGTAAACCAACATTTCAGTCCAAATGATCCAACCTAATGTTAACTTCATCTGGTCAGCCAATATTTTTTACAAAATAACCCAATTCTTCAAAAAACAAATCATTATAATAAAATAAGAAACAGTGAATTTACAACTTTACTTCACTCTCATCATTATCATTTACTGTATTTCTAGCAACTGACCAAGTTATTAACTCTTTCCATACCAACTGACGCACACTGCGCTATCGCGACATCAGTTGCACACCAACTGACGCACACTGCGCCATGCAGGTTTGTTCCATTGAATCGAAGCTTACAGTTGTTAGAGTAACTAAATAAAAGTAACTTTTGTGTGTTCACAAAGAAGAGTGTCTTGGCTTTGTTTTGAAAGCATCTTACACCAGATAGAGAAATATTAGTGGTTTAAATGAGAAAAATAAGTCAAGATTCATTCAGTTTCCCGTCCGCTGCTATAAGAAGCTACAAAATGGCTGCCAACCATTGAGTTGTGCTTAGTTTGCAATGCACAAATAGATATTATTTATCAAATTTTGTCATGTGATTGGGCTTCTAGTCGAATAAAGAATGATTATTCTGAAGTTAATGCAAGTTTAGACAGTTCTGGCGATAAAAGCTGTGCAGATTCAGCTTTTTCATTATTGGCTCCCATTTCTCATTTTTATCGAAGTTCCGTAACCTACCTCACCTCACATAATTGATCATATTTTTGTTCAGAATTGTTATTTCTTCATAAAATTTGGTATGCGAGATCATAAATAAATTTTTAATGGATTCTATGAGGCTGAGACTGTGTTGGTCTTTGGATATTGAAAATCTATTGATGAGTTTGATACGCATAGTGACGGAAAGTAGAGCACTTTTTTTTTTACATACCATTCACACGTTTCAAATACTTATTTTTCCCCCTAACTCTACTTCCAACTACATTGACAAGATAGTCCATTTCTTTCTCTTTAAAATGGTATATAATATGATACACTTTTTCTAATAACTCTTAATATAAGGTAAATTTTTCATGGGGCACCATTGGGGTCTTATCACACTTGAAAAACCCCACAATGCAACCGGGAAAAACCCTTGGCATGGAAAGACTTAAAAAATGGCAATAAATCTACACAAACATAAAAAAGCAATCAAATTCCCCTCTCAGGGCTGTAAAACATGTTTAGTGAGTAAAGGAAACCAAAACATCCAGGTTAGAGCCTTGTACTTCTATTCTTTAATAAATTTTGTGTAGCATTTACTTCAAACGCAGTGAGCTGCACCAAACAGTTTAAGAGTTAAGAAATTTTTTTATAAGTAAAGAAGTAGGAACTTCAAAGTAATCAAAGACTGCATAGGCAAAATTAGTTTCAATTGAGAGAGTTAGCCTTTTAAACACAACCTTATTAATCAAAAAGACTTTGAAGGGACAAAATGACCATATTTATCTCTGGTAGGATTTAAAATAAAATCGGAAAAATATGTTACACAAAACATTAGCCGATAGTGTGAAAATAGTTTTTGAACCCTAAATAAATATTTCACTTTCTTACAACTTACCAATTTCTTTTGACGATCAATGTGTTGTTGCTGCCTGGTCATAAAATCAGTTTGCAGGTTTTCAACAATTTTTAGACTTGCAGAACTAACTTTAGGGCGGAAAGTGAAAACAGACTCATCCAAATGATGTGGTGGAGATGACTGAAATTCAATATCAGCATATCCACTCATGTTTTTCCCTACATAATCTTGTGTTGAATAAGCATCTTTTGACTTATGGTTTACTGTCAGAGTCGAACAAAAGTTTGGATCAATTGGTGGACTTGGAGTCTTCTCCAGATGAGGGAGATATGTCTTATTGCTTTTAATGTTTTTACTCTTCACATTTTTGGTTGATCCTTTAGCCTTTTGTGCCTTGTCAGATACATCCAAATTCACTGGAATAGACGCTGATCCTCTCAAAGGTTCAAGGGATCCTTGTTTAGATTTCGTCCCTAACATATAACGATGGATAACAGGACTATATTTTGTTTGAATCTTATTTGCAAGAGTTATCTTAGAGATTAGTTCAACATCTTTCTGAAGGCTCAAGTCTTGCCTTCTACCCATATCATTATGAAAGCAAGTGTTTACCAACTAAAGGCTACTCTAGGCCTACTATAGGAGCAAGATCATGTCGGTCTACAAACTTGAAGCCAACAAAACTAAAATAAATTCAGTGCATTTATTTTCATGCCTTCGAGAAAGAACTATAAAATTCCTTAAATCGGCGCAATGATTCGGTCTTCAGTTTTAGATAAAAAGTCCACAGACGCAGGTAGGTGTGAACGACCAGCGATGGCGTCCTGTCGCCATGGAGTTCACCATCTTTGTTTACTAGTCTCGATCAGAATGTTTTAAAAAAATCATAACTTTCACATTAAAAAAACAACAACTATAAATTAAACATTCATATTGTCTGCAATATGATATTCTCATAGCATATTATTACATTATGTGCTCTTAATGGTGATTTGCAGTTTTGGGGTAGAGTCGGGCCAAAGGCACGGAAGGCCTTTTGAATGAATCTGACAGACAGACAGACAGGATCCAAAGAACATCTTTGACAGGATAGGATCAAATGACTGAAAAACAAAAATACTAACTTCGCAATTTAAAAAAAAACAAATAATAAATAAAGATATGTGATTGATATATGGTTTAATTTATCGTTTTAGTTCTCTCTGTTACGCCTCATATTGATGATGGTGACAAGAGTGATATTTGTGTGAGCATGATTAAGGGTGCTGATGTCGTTGCTGGTGTTGGTTGCGATGATTGTCGTCGTGAAAGAAAGTGCGGATAGTGGTGGCAATAGTTGTGACCACAAACTAGGGGTATCTTGGTATCTTTTTTCTTCGGTTGTGATGGGGTTAATGGTGGTGATAGTGGTGGTATTGTCGGGGCTTTAGATGATGGAGAAAAGGTTGTAATGCGTGCGCATGATAAATAATTCAACGGCGAAGAAGAGAGAAGGCATGCAGAGATTCAAAATTAACTTCCTTTTGGGTGCGTGAATGTAAAAAGTATCAAAACTCATATCTCATTAAAGCTCAACAAATTTCCTTTAAAAGTTTAAATTATTTTGCAATCAAACACTATTTAAACAACCTATCGACCTTTTGAATTTTTTATTAATTTTTTTTAATGTTAAAAAATTGCCTACACTGTTAAGCTTTTGTTGATTACGTTGTTGTTTTTGTTTTCATGTTTTGTTTTCACTTTTTTGTTCACCTGACCTGTTTCCTTAAACTTAAGAGCAAATTAAAAGAATTAAAAAGCCCTACGAGTCAATTTGCAGATGTAAAGTATTTTGAAATGTTGAGTTTGAAAGGTTATCTAACACCAGAACACTCGTGCGCACACAGATAAACGGGATAAGAGAAAAGTATTCACACAAGCACACAAACGCAAACACGCACGCACACACGCGCACGCACATACATACAAACGCACACCAACACAAACACATACACACACCACACAAACGTACACATACGATATATTATTATTATTTTTATTATTATTAATATTATTATTATTATTATTATTATCATCATCATCATCATCATCATTATGTGCATACTTACTGTGCGACATCGGTTGTGGGTGGGTAGATACTTAATAATAATTATATATTATTTTTCCACACGATTTTATTAATTGCCTTGTATCTAAACGGATTGGACGACATTACTCAAGAACGGGATGGAAGCTGGGTTTTTTTTGTTTTTGTTTTTTTGTTATTATTATTATTTCAACAATAAACCATGTGGTCAACTTAATCTGTGAACATTTGCATCGATTTTTCCGCGGCTCGTTGTGTTGTTTGGGGAGGCCACATCAAGTCAGTGCTCGGTGGAACTCGCTTTCCTGTCATCGTGGTAATGTTGTCAATGGCGACTGTTTGCGTGGAGTCTTGGATCAAACCTTTTATTGAAATCAATAACCAATACACAACAATAAAAAAAAGCTAGCGACTTTACTGTATACTCCCCATCCAAACAGTAGGACCGGAGGGAGAGAGAGAGAGAGACAGAGACAGAGACAGAGAGATAGAGATTTCCTTCTGTTTTTACACTCACATTGTCCATGGTTGCAGTTGTCTGGGCACTGTTTTGAATCTTGCTCGTTTCGTCTTGAAAGTCCTCGTTTTTATTTTGATCCTCATCTTCATCATTTTTCTCTTTTCCATCTTCTTTTTGTCTTAAGTTTGGGCGCAAATCACACGCCCTCGATTTTTCAAAACTACCAATAATGAATTGCAGTTGCTGATTCAGGGCGATTATCGATGCTCCCAGCTCTGTGAGATCGGATGAACTGTCCGACAAATACTTTTTTGTCTTGTTCTTCAGGTCGTCTGATCCAATTGAAGTGGGCTTACATTCAGTGCTCCTTATCATTCTTTGTCTCGACTGACAAGATTAGAAATGTTCACGTATTGCTTGCTTTTTCTTTGTAGTAAAGTTATGGGAAGCCGGAGAGGAACGCAAAAATGCTTCTGCCACTTGAGTTGTAATGCTATATATATATATCAATAATAACCAATAATTTTGGTCTCGATTTTTTTCATTTTGTTTACGTTAGATAACTGTGCGTGGCAAAAAGTGTAACATCTGGCTTGGAAATCATTATTTTGTCATATGTTGAGTGAAAACCGGAGCGGTAGTGCATTTTGGTTTTGCCTTTTTCCGCGAGTGAGATTAATCAGGAAATGATATAAAGATGTTGCTTTTAGTAATCCTTGAAAATTGAGAGATGTTTTTGATGAATGCCTCTTCGTTCAAAAGTATTTGAGGAACGACAAAGTCTGGCGGTGTTCTACCAAGATGCGTTCTGGTGCAAACAATGTTTTCTCTCTTTCTTTCGCGGATATTGCCGATTCAAAATTAAATTGCGTTATTTCAATTGAGTTATCATTCATGGGGCCTATTTAGTGTTAGAATATTGAAATCACTCGAAAAGACAGCGGGTGTTCTTATTTCCTGTCTTCTGAAAAATCCATAACACAAAAACAAAACAAAAAACAAGCAAACAAACAAAAACGTTGTCCAAGGTAAGGACTAAAGCCGGGCTCGAAAGCGCGCTTGTGTGTGTGTGTGTGTGTGTGTGTGTGTGTTGAAAATTGGAGTCCAAACCTTTCCTGTGTGTGACTATTTATACGTTTGTGTGTCATTTTGAAACTTAATTTACCTTAGCATTCATTTATATTAAATTGGCTGGTGTGAAAATTATTCCAAAATGAATTTCCATTCAAAGATTAATGACTCTCTCTCTCTCTCTCTCTTGTACGTATCTGAGTGATTTGGTTTTATAGCTGTGGCGAATTGTTGACATTACCTTTGATGAATGCATTACAATTGCCTGTCAATGTACTATGTAAAGCGCACCTCGGTAATGGGTGCAAGACAAATTATTATTATTATTATTATTATTATTATTATTATTATTATTATTATCATTGTTGTTTTGTTGTTGTTATCATTATTATTATCGTTGATATTATTATTATTATTATTATTATTATTATCATTATCAGGATTATAATTGTTATCATTTTCCTTATTATTATTATTATTATTGTTATTATTATTATTATCATTAGTAGTAGTAGTAGTAGTAGTAGTAGTAGTAGTAGTAGTAGTAACCTGGGTCGTTAGGTTGCTAGTAATGCCTGCATTGCCTTATATCGGGATGTTCCCAGTGCACTCCGCCTTGTATCCATTGGGCTACTTGGTACACACTTCGTAAAGTTCTTGCTTGTTTTTGTTTTAATGGCGAGACTATTAATCTCTTATTGAATAAATATAAACTGAGTCAAGGTAGGCAATTGAAAACAAAAGCATGAACAAACAAGACGGATCACAAACGATAACCGTTTACATATTTTCCCATTTCTTCTTGGACTTCAGAAAATTAATTCGTCATTTACTGTGACATAATAACTGAAGACACATAATTATTTATTCGTTAAACAGCGTGACAGGTCTTCAAAATATTATTATAGGTAAAGGAAAATGTCGAAAGGTTAATACAACAATCATTTCCAATTAGCAAAGCTTTTGCTCTGGTACTATTCTGCCGTGTTGCTGGTTTTTATTTTCATTTTGTTTGTTTGTTTTGGCTTTTGTGGCTTAGTATGTTGTTTTTGTTTTTGTCGTAGCAACGATGTTGTATCAGGGTTCATAGAGGCGATGAGGGCGACAGAAGTTGATATAACACGTATGTAGTTAAAACAAAGAACAGATTCAAACCACAAACAGCAGAGACACGGGTTTGTTTGTTTGCTTATTGGTGGTTTTAGGGTCCCAAGACACACTAGAGTCACAGAAGAGCCTCGAGGAAAGTAAGATGAAAGAATTAGTTAAAAGAGGGAACAGATCAAACCACAAACAGAAGAGATATGATTAATACTAAAAAATAAATATCGTCTCTTAAAACACAATTCGACACCACAGAGAGATGACTTACAATACAACAATAAAAAATTATCATTTCTCCTTACAAAAATAAGCAATTACCATCATCCATAACAGCATTATGGCGCAGGAAGACCCAGGATCTGTAACCCTCCTTTGTGGACTTAAGTACTCAGTACTTTTAACTTGTGACCCTAGAATTATGTACCAAAAGGCATGAAATAAGGGATGAGTCACAAACAAAACAACAAAAAGAGGACATCACAGAAAAGGGGGAAAAGTAAGACGAAAGCTTCAGTATGAAAGACAAGAAACAGAAGTAGAAGAGTCCACCAGGGACTCCCGCCAACCGATCGCTGTTGAACATGACCCTGAAGCTATGTGCCAAAAGGCATGAAATGGGGGATGACCACTGAAACCCAACAAGACAACAAAGACAGGATGCAAAAGAAAAGGGGGGAAAGTAAGACGAAAGCTTCAGTGGAAAAGAAAAGAAATATAAATAGAAGAGCCCTGAGCCCACCAAGGATTTTGAAGTGCCTGATAGGGAGTTGATACCTAAATCAAGAATAATCTATAAAGATCTGCTGATACAAAGAACTCATTTGGAATGTCCCAAGCTATTCTTAATTTCAGTGTTATCCTGTGCTATTACTAAATATTACACAGCTTTCCATCCCTTTGCGCTAAATATTTCCCTTCAGGCCATTTGAGCAAATCTTCATCTGAAGAGGTATTTAGTTTTGAAAAAATATATAACAAGTGAGGAAAACTTGTGAAAGGTTGGGATGGATAAACGTGACGGGGAAATTTTCACTCACATTCATAATATTTCTTCATCATTTTCACGAGAAGTAAAGCAACTGACAAACTGCTTCATTTGAATCACTTTCAATTCAAAGGGAATGGAAGAATAACATCAGAGAGCATTTTATAAAAAAATAGATATATTATGTTTATTTGGTCCGAAAAAATGTACAGTACACAATTTCTCTCAATCAAGGTATGTATTCAAGAGTATTTTGACAATATTATGTAGACAGTCGTGAAATAATTATTTTTTCTGATTTATATTCAGCATCACAAATATAAAGTACAACAACCTGATAAATAAACAAACAATGGTCTTTTGATTGCAATTTGTCACAACTTTAAGCACCATTTAAACAATTCCTACTTCCCTGCTCAGTTCATAAATCAGATAAGTTTGTCATTCCTTGAACTTTAGTCATTCATATTCCCAAATTACATTTTCACTAACGTTTTTCTGTCCTCATAGCTATTGCACACAATCAACACAGTTGTTGAGGGCCAGCTTTCTACTTTGAGGAAACTTACATCCCCAACCACAACGTTAGTAAGGCAAGAAGACTTGAGAAAATGATTGGTTGTTTGTTTTGTTCCTTTTTTGGTTTTAGGGGTACCACGAGACATGGAGGTCATAGAGTCACCAAAGAGGAAAGCAAGGTGACAGATTAGTTAAAACAGCAGATAGGCTTTGTTCCTGTTGGAGATATTTTCACAGACAGATGATTTACAGAGGAACAAAATATCCTCCCCCACAGAATTTTTTGCAGAGAGATGATTTACAGTACAGGAGAAAAAAATCTTGTTTTTCAGAAATTTCACAGAGAGATGATTTACAAGGTTAAAAATTCTTCCTATTCCACAAACAAGAGGAAACAAACAAAAAGTAAGAACAGGCAGGATAAGACTGGCATGATACAAAATAGCAGCGTTTGTGTGTGTTTGTGAAAGAAAACTGGAGTGTGCTTGATATTTGTTTGTTTGTGTATTGGAGGTTTTAGGGCCCCACGACAAACAAGGGTCATAGAAGAGCCCAGAGGAAAGTATGATGATAGAATTAGTTCAAAGAGGAAACATATTAAACCACAAAAAGCAGAGAGATGATTTACAATAAAAAATAAGTATCATCTCTCAAAACACATATCGACACCACAGAGAGATGATTTAGACTCTTTACAAAAATAAGCAATGGCCATAACAACAGCATAAAGGTCCAGGAGGATGCAGAATCTTTAAACCCCTTTTGTGTACATAATTACTCAATACATTTGACTTGAGACCAAAGAGTTGTGTACCAAAAGGCTTGAAATAAAGTATGACCATCAAGTTGGAAACAAGACAACAAAAACAGGACATTGCAGAAAAGGGGAAAAAGCAAGACGATAGATTCAGTGTAAAAGATAAGAAACATAAGTAGAAGAACCCACCAGGGACACCCGCCAACATCTCTCCTTCCAAAAATAAGCAATGGCCATCACCCATAACAGCATTATGATCAAGGAAGATCCTGAATCTTTAAATCCCCTTTGTGTACTAAAGGACTCAGGGGGAAAGATTTCAATGATATATGTTAAATATACAGACAAAAGATAAAATTGGAACTTTGAAAAGTCATCAAGCATCTGTTGAAGGAATATTTGCAACTCTAAAGAATCTTACAGAACTTATAGATGTCAAGCTTCTGAAATTGTAATTAGAAATAAGATTGTCTTTGATCTGTGGCCTGTGGAGGTCACAATCTTTCAAGTATGGAAAATTGCATAAATGACAGTAGTAATATCATATGATTTTAATACAAATCAGCTTTACATGAACCTGAATGTTTAAATAAGTCCCCATAACTTTATTTGTTTATGCTGAAAAATAAATATCATCTCTTAAAACACATACTGACATTACAGAGAGATGACTTACACAATGACAAAAAATGTCATTTCTCCTTACAAAAATAAGCAATGGCCATCGCCCAAAACAGCATTATGATATGGTCCAGGAATACCCAGGATCTTTAAACCCCCTTTGTTTACTACAGTACTAAGTACATTTAACTTGTGACCCTGGAGTTATGTACCAAAAGGCATGAAAGAAGGGACTACCACTGAAAAACAAACAAGACAACAAAAACATGATGCTAATAAAAAAGGGGAAAAAGTAAGACAATCGCTTCAGAGTAAAAGAAAAGAAACAGAAGAAGTGCCCACCAGGGACACTGGCCAACTGCCTGACCAAAAACAAATAAAGAAAAAAAAATCATTACAAAATATTAAACACATATTCTTGTTTCATGGGTCATGGGTTTTTCATATCAAATTATTAGACAAAGAGAAGTTATAACAGTGACAGGTGCTTTGCTGAGTGAAAAAAAGAGCGTCAACAATCAAGCCTCCAGATATAAAAGAACCAGACAATCTCATGAATATAAACTTACAATAAACATTGAATCATCCAAAGCCTCTTCATGACTGAAGACTGTTATCAGTAATGCTCGTTGATCAAAAGCAATATAAGTATAAGGCGCTTAATTGTATATTCACTCTTTATCTTTAAAAATGATGATAATATTTCTAAGTGCATAAAACAAAAATCAATCTCTTAACTGACATCAACTTATAATCATGATACAAAAATAAAACAGAAATAAAAAAAAAACATTGAACCACAATTGACTGAAGACATGTAAGCAAAACTGACAATCAAAATAAACAGGCTTTCAGGATAAAATAAAGTATTAAAAAAAAAACAGAATTAAATTTAAAATATTTCTCTGGTGATCTCTCAGCTGGGAATTTTTAAATTAGAACTGGTTAGATTTTAAAGTAGTGGGGGGGGGGGGGGGGGGGGGGGGGGGGGGGGGGGGGGGGGGGGGGGAGGGGGGGGGGGGGGGGGGGGGGGGAACTGGTGGGGTTTCAACCCCCCCCCCCCCCCCCCCCCCCCCCCAAAAAAAAAGCCTCATGAAAAACGACATGTTTACCGAGCGTGTTGACCCTGATAGGTCCACTTGCCCCGCTCCCATGGACAGCAACGCTTTGACAAGTGTAGGTATGGAGGAAATATTAAAAAAAAAACTCAAACTTTTTGTGGAAAGATCAAAACTAAAAGAAATTACAGAAACAGTGTAGATGTTCAGTCATAATATTTAATATGAACTGTGAAATTGGAGGAGTTTAAAGAACAGGATGTTAGATTTAAAATTCATGCATTTTCTTGCCTATAAGGGTGCAGACAAAGGATCACAGTTGGGCCGTTACATAGCTCTGGTAATGGTGACAAAAAATTCACACATTGTACTTTTTTTTTCCAAGCACATCAAATAATAATTAATGAAGAAAAAATGGAGTGACAAGTTTTACACAGAATCTTACAAAATTGTCCAGTAAAGAGGGTAAATAGTATATAAAAATGCTTTGGAAAACAATCATCTCCTCAACTTTTTGTCATCTGCAAGCTGGAATTTTTCTTGGTCCAATTGAAAGTGAAAGACATGTTAATCATAGAGACATCACAAAAAGAAAGACATGTTAATCATAGAGACATCACAAAAAGAAAGACATGTTAATCATAAAGAAAATATCGTGAGAAAAAATATAATGTGACAATTTTGTCACAAATACTGATTAAATCAAGTCAATGATTGAGAAAAAAACAATCAGCTGTTTACTATAGGATTGTTTTCCGTATGGCTTCTGACTATGATCAGATCAATTATTTAAAAAAACATTTATATATATATATATATATATATATATAGAGAGAGAGAGAGAGAAGAAAGTAGTAAAACATGTTAAATTGTCTAAAACAGGATGTTACAGACAAAGGTTGGGTACAATATTTTAATGACTCAGAAAACTGATATGACTAATTTCCAGGAAGGATCAAATTTTGACGTGCAAATCATGTGACAGCTGAGGAAAAGATACAACAGAAAGTTGCGAGTAAAATTAAATAAGCCTTAAAAATTCATTTAAAAAATTGCTTCGCAGAATAATCTATTCAAAATTTTGTCATTTTTAAATGCCTGTTTATTTTGAATAATAAAAGATAAATGTCAGTTGTAAAATAACTGCTTAAAGTTAAAGTAATTGAAACTCATAAAGCTTACAAATAAAATTTTCTACAAATGAATTTATCTAAATCAAAACATCAGTGTAAGAGTTAGCATTTCCAAATTAAGTTATTTGAGTTGTTTTGACAAAATTATGATTCAAAAACTGAAAAAAGAAAAAAACCCAAAAAACAAGCAATCTTTTATAAACATTATTAAAGCTTTAAATGAAACACAAAAACTAATACCATCAACTTGAGTCCAATGAAAGCTTACTTTAAAGGAAAAGCGAAAAAAAAACATTTCAATGCAGAATTCCCTAACAACATTGTTTTACATTGTTAGATACATAACAGGAAGAAAGCCACAAATTCAAATGCTATAGCTTGGGTTTAAAAAAAGATGTCCTTCACAGTAGGCTGTGAACCCAGACTTCAAATAGTGTTTTATCACGGACATTTGAGTTCATGAGTAATGAGAAATACGAAAAGGGGGAGGGGAGTGGGGATTTAAAGTACAACAGTTTCAATCATACAAGCCCTGACAGTGACAATAATATTTTACACACTATTCTCTGACACTGACAGATTTCCTTTGTTGATAATATCAAATGGAACAAGGGGCAAATCAGCGTCAACAACCTACAATTTGTTGCTTCTCGTTGTAGCTTTGTCTTCTTATATGGTCATATGAGCACCTTCTTGCATGAGATGTAAACAAAACTGAACATTTAATCTCTTAACTTCGTTTTTAAGCCTAGAATTTTTTTATTTTTTTTTAAACAAGAATATATCCTCATCTCCCATCTTATTTTGATCAAAGCATTCAAAAACCTTTAAAATCTTTTTTTTTTTCTTTTTTAAACTTGATAACATAAGTGTTTCATAATCTCAATTTCACAAATTAAAACTTTCCTATTTGATGAAACACAAAAAACTGAAGTGTATCTTAACATCATATTCAACTTTCTTTGAAAAAAAGAAAGAGAGAAACAAAGTCTAACTTGAGTATATTATCTCTCAATAAAGAAAAAAAATTTTAAGTAGAGAAAAGATTCAACTTAAAATAGAAATAAAAGACAAATGATAATGAATAATAAAATAATTTTTTTTCTGAAAATTGTATAATTGTAATTGAGTGCACCAGTTTTAGATACTCTCTTTCTGTCACTTTATATTTTTTTTTTCACGTTGAAGTTACAAAGTATTATTATGTCGTGAAAATGTCTTCCCTAAATTATCATTTTTTTCAAAGTGGTAAATAAATAGACTAATTATAACATACAGTAAAAACTAAATGTCATGCTTTCATCAAGCTTAAACTAACCAAAATGACCAGGACATTTCCATGGAATGCACAGACTTGCAAGACATTTTTAAAAAATGTATATACATATATATAAAAAATAACACCCTGTAGCTGAAAGAACTTGTCGAATAAAACAAAAATATATTAAAACTTCTACTCCATTTCAGTGATTATGATAGGTAGGTAGTCTGTTTGCTTTTGGTTTTAGAGCATCATGACATAGAGGTACCAAAGAGGAATGAAAGTTGCTGGATTAAAAAGCAGATCAGCTTTGACCCTACAAGAGAAATTTTCACAGAGAGATGCATTACAGGGGAAGACAATATCTTCTCTCAAAGACTATTTGATAGATGATTTATAGGAAAAAAATAAATATCATCTCCCACAAACAAGAGAAAACACACTCAAAGGCACTACAAGCAGGCCAAAACTGGCTATATTAACCCTTTTGATTTCCATGCACTACGACACAATCTTCAATTGATAAATTTACGACAGCAACAAAAAACGAGAGCTTGTACTCTGTTTAACAATTGTTGTTTTATTTACTTCCTATCCATTATTTACTTTTTAAAAAATCATACGTTCTTTAATTATTGCATTAAGGGTATGCAACCAATGCTTATATTCATAATGCCTACTCAAGCAGTAAAAGCAGCAGAAAAGGACACTAAGGGTTAAAATACATCAAATCCTATCCCATCCTTCAAACAAACCTGTCTTAGTGCTCAGTAAAGGACACTAAGGGTTAAAATACATCAAATCCTGTCCCATCCTTAAATCAAACCTGTCTTAGTGCTATAAAATATATCACAAAAACAATTCTTTGGCATTTAATCTTTTTTTTTCTTTAAATCTATATCTATATCAAACTACTATCAACATTTCATCATCTGTGACTCAAAAGAAACCTTGCTCTTGGCTCTTCTTATAAAAGTTCATCTTTGGTCGATAATAAAATTCAAGCTGGACTTGATCAATATTTAACTACATTTAATCTAAACCCAATCTGGCATGATCAAGCTTAGACAGTATTCAATACAGATTTGTTTCTATTAAGATGTTGAACAAGTATGGGACTCAGATACTTATTAAGTGAAGAAGTTTTAAGTGAAAATGAATTTTGCTTTTTCAGAAACAAAAACAATTTCATTGTCCATAAGCTAACTGGATTTCAAAGTTAAAAGATCATGTATGTCCCCCTCAGTAGTTACGTACAACTTATGAAAATCTTGTTTCTCAACCTGTAGAAAGAATACAACAATAATTGAAGTACCGGTAGTATTACGAAACCAATAAGTAGCACATAGCCAGTAGTTGCACCAGGTTTTCCCCAATCAAGAATAGGATAAATGACATGGGAATGGTCCTCGGCCCAATATATCAATGAAAACGCCATATATATTAATCCATAAATCAGAGGATACACAACGTGAAGAACTCGCACTGGTATTGCAGATACACACATTTCTATGACAACTAAAACCGAGTTGATCAGGTGAAGTTGTACATTATCCATGTTTATGGCAGTGATACCACTGCCATCAGATAAAGGAACCAAGACGGCCCAAAACACCAATGTCACCATGAAAGAAGCTGTGCAGGCAACGTTGAAGAGAATCCACGTAATTTTCAGGTACCAAGGAGAACTCCTGCAATACATTGAAACATTTCTTTTTTAATTTTTATAAACTATCTCCAATACCCATATATAGATATTATGTGGTCTACAATAGTGCTTGTCAAACCTTTTTATCATTATCAATTAACACTTTTTTAAGAGTAAAAGATTAAAAATTCTCTTACTGCCTACTTAGACAATATTTTTTTCAATTATATTTCCTTTACTACATAGGAGATTCTCTGACACTAACAAAAACTGTCAAACAACCCACAAGCGAGGGACATTGCCCAGGTCAATCAACACTGGTATTAGCCATGGTCACTGAGTTTGACCATTTACTTTCCTTCACCAACCAATAACAGCTATACAAGACACACAACAACACAGAGACACACCTGCTAGAGCTGGCTCAATACTTTTTTTTTTTTTTTTTAGAAAAAAAGATAGCAATTTTTTTTTACAGTTGGCACAGTAAACACTGGAACCAGAGTCGAGAGACACAGTTTGAGTGAATTTTTTTCGTGAAATGCTTTTTAATTACTGAAAAACTCCAGCTTAAGAAAAAATAACATGTACCCTTCAGTATCAAAGTAAAACGCCTACTTTCTCCATGATTGTGCTGCATTTAACACCAGCAAGAAACAGAAACTGCCATTTTTCAGATCTGTTCCCTGTGAAACCTCCCATCGAATTTTTACTCAGTAGTAAGACCACTAAATATAGATAGATTCACATTTTCACATACAAACCCCCACAGGACTTTTGAATCACCCTGTAGTGTAAAGAAATGTTATCTAGGAATGCAGTACATGTGAAACACAAAAAAGGACATGAAAATTTGTGCCTCATTAAAGATTGCCAGGAAAATAAAGAAAAAGAAAAATAGAATTTGTTTGCTTTTTACATAAATATCAAAACTTGCTTCAAGGATTCATTTTTTTTTTTCAAATGAGCAATAACATGAAATTTTTAAAAAGACTGTACACATAACAAAATGAATATGCTTAACTCTTTGACTGATCTATTTTTTTCACCATTTTTGTGGGTTTTTTCCCCTTGAAAATTTTCGAAAATGGACACAGTTGTTTAAAACGCAGTATAAAAACTTCAAAATGAAATAACAATGCTGTAAGTTATATCAAATTAAAGGGAAAAGCTTGTAGAATGTAAGGAAATGATATTCAGCGTGAAATTTGAGAGGAGCTGTGGTATTATCGAAGGAGAAACAGCAAAGAATGCGTCATTTAGCCCCTAAAATCATCACACATCGAC
>JBCIKM010144092.1:0-35143 GCA_039654465.1 Melibe viridis | reverse complement strand
GACACACCTGGTGACTGATTCTTTCCTGTTCCAGGTGATGGATTGGGAGTCTCAAATCCTCCTGAGGTGGGTGACACTCCTGGTGACTGATTCTTTCCTGTTCCAGGTGATGGATTGGGAGTCTCAAATCCTCCTGCAGTGGGTGACACCCCTGGTGACTGATTCTTTCCTGTTTCAGGTGAATGATTGGCAATAGAAAACGAAATGTTATTTGTTATATTTTGTGGATTGTCTTTTCTTTATATCTTTAAATATTGTTTTAAGTGCTTTCTTAAAAGAAGCTTTATTTGCATGAGGAAGGTTGATGAAGGCTTAACTGATAAATATTGCAGAAAGAAATTTTTGTTTTGGACAAAAATACAGATTTATTTATTTGTTGTTCCAGTTTCCTTTGTTTTTAGTTATAAACAGCTGCAATTTGTAATTATCTTACTGCCATTTGTATCATACATCTCGGTGTAGTTTGTTGTTTTGGTGGTTGACAGCATCATTTTAATTTTGAACGAGGCAATATTCCAAACTACATTTAATTTGAGCAATCCATTAATTTTCATGATTAATCATTATATTTTACTATACACATCTAAATGTGTTTTAAGATCTGAATTCATAGGACATAAGTTGCTTGCTGTTACATCTAATAAATGCTCTTTTTCTGAAATAGTTCAAGAATATTGATTGCTTAAGAATTTTGATTGATAGATAAGTAAATTACTGCTTATACCTTCACATTCACATCGATATCTTATGCGATAATTCTTGCATGTTCTGAATTTGCTATTGAAGCAAGTGAGACCATTCTTCACATCACAAGTGACAGCTTCTCCTGTGTCCAAGAAAGAAGTTCCATCATCTGTATAACATTGAATTGAAGTAATCTGAAAAAAAAGTTAACCAAAAATGACACTGTGAAATTGATGTAGCAAACTAGTCTAATAATAGAACAAAGGTTGCAAATGGAGGGACTAAATTTGGCCAATTGGAAGAAAAAAAATAGAAAAGAAATGAAAATAAAACTGATCAATGAAAAGACATCTTGAAGAAATTGAAAGAATTGAAAGATAAAGATACTAAGATAAATCTCAAAGAAAGGAAGATATTTTAATGCATACTAGCTTTGAAATTCTTCAAGTTAGAGCCTATAATATTATTCACTAGCAAGGAGGGAACCAGGCACTGAAAAAAAGACCTGAACTCTTTTTTATCCACATCATAAACTCATAACGGGGGGGAATTTTTTTCCGGTTTTCCATTAATTTTTTTTTTCGACTGCTCAGCAAAATGAGAGAACCTTCAAGATAATTGTTTTTACGGCTTTGGTACACCTGTGAAGTCTATCATGTTGTATATCATTTGAAAGGGAATAAAATTGTCTAAAAGGTTACGAAGATTAACTTTAAATGAAATCTATGGGTTAAAAATTATTTTGTTGAGAAGTAGATAGAAAAGGGAAAAAAAAAAAAAAAAAAAAATTATTCTCATGAATACTATTCATTTTTCAGTGTTAGTATCGAGTTTAGTATCACAAAACACTTAACGGTCATTTGATTGAAGTTAGAAACACACTCAAACTCGCATTAACAGTTTATTGTCACTCAAACAATTCAAAATTTCAAGCCTTCTAGTATCTCAGGAAATCGAAACTCACACAAAAGCTTAAAAAATACAGAAAAATAATCGTACAAAAACACACAAAAGCTGCAGATGTTTTGGTTTCAATTCAAATACAAGTCAGTGACGTAAAAAAATTGGAAATGACCTTTGTAATCAATCTATTTTTAATGCCGACTGGTCTTATTTCTATGACAAATGATCGACGCCATCGGACGCTCCCATCGTCCGATCCAAGGCAATGTTTGATTTTTTTCAGGAAAAGACTCAGCATGTAGTGGAAGTGCAGCCCATTTAATAGAAAGCATTGTTTAAATAACGTTGGAAATTAGTTGGTGTAAGTATAAGTTATTCCTGCGAATGTCACGAAAATTTTACCAACATTATAAAGATCATCATTACATTGTCCAATTCAGACTAGACATCATTGGAAGAAAATCTTATTTAAGGTGCTAAAAAATATTAGATATGCATTTTTTGTATCAGAATCCAACTAAATTCAGCCTCGACTACTAATATTTAAAGGCATTGTCATCTTTACTCTCCAAAATGTACACTTCAATCAGCTGATGTACCGAGACTGAGTTACATAAATATCTTGAGCACCCAAAACCTAATCTCCCCAACATTTCACAACCTCAAAGTTCAGTTCAAGAATGTTATTTAAAAAAAACAAAAAAACTTGAGGTTTCTTTTGTTCAGCTATTCTAGAGTAATTGGGCATTCAAGGCAGTAAACTAGGAGGCACAGGAGTCTAAATAATGCTTCTATAGGCCAATGAAAACAAACCAATTAGTTAGACATCTTGTTGACCCAGAAATTGAATCAGTTCAATCACATCGCAAGTCAAGTCGATCAGTGGAATTTTTGGACTGGTAAAAAACCCAGGAGGTTCCGGGAAAACCAGAACAGGTTCTATCCCTGCATTACTCAATGTGAAAAGCTTTTGCTCATATTATGTGTCTAAATAATTTAGAGCTATTAATGATTTCAAAGTATATGAAAAAATTGACTGCACTTTATATCAACTTACATTAGATTATTCTAGCACCAATTTTTATTTATTTTCAGTTTTTAAAAATGTATCTTATTTAAAATTCCTCTATTTCCTTTATTACTTCCACTGATCAACTATTTTGATTCATTTAAAAATACCCAAACAGTTATTGATCAAGGCTTATGTCAACCCAAACTGTACGTAAGAATTATTTTTCAATAAATCATTAAAAATAAAAAGCTTAGAATTCTTTAAAAGAAATAAAGCCAAAAAAAATTAAGAGATTCATACAAAATACTTTGATATACAGATACTTTAAGATGATTTACTTGTAATGCTTTACAAAGACTTTCAGATTGAGCATTCTTAGGGTGTTCCAAGAGTAATTGTAAAATGACTACAAATCAAATTAATATGAATTATAGAACAATGCATGGGTGCCAGTGGATGAAGCAGAAATAAGCGGAAACCAAGCAATGACTGTGCACAAATATCAATTTTACCTGCAATTATTATATTCCTGCGTACAAACTTCAAATACCCACACACAAAAAATATTTTGCTAGCAAAGTACATTATACACTATTCAATCATTTCAACAGCAGCTTGAGTGATTTTGAAGGCAACAGAGCAACCAGACAGCTTATTTGGACGGCATGCCAGTAATTTGTGGCAATCTGGCATACACACCAATTTGACACTTATGAAACATTGTTTTTATTATCATTTATTATGGTACCAGATTTTTGGTTTAGAAAAATTGCAGCTAGTAGGTTTGACAACTACATGAACTCATGTGCATCAAGATATTAATAAAAAAATTTACTATTTCAAATCATTACTAGAGGGCCGGTCTGATACTGAAACTTTATATAAAAAAGGCCTACAAATTATCAAGTCTCCCAGAGAGTTAATACTTACATCGAGTCATTTCTTGAGCAAGACATTAAATTATATCAAATACTTATAATCTTTTCAATTACTGTGAACCAAAATTGATATTTTGGATACATTTTTAAAAGCAAACAATAATCCTTTTTCACAGCCATAACTTAAAAGTTAGATGGAGCAATTTACTTACTTGTCCTCCAATACATTCTTCACTTAATTCCTGAGGAGTTAAATATTCTCTATCACTGTTTCCTGTCTGTGGACTATCTTTATCAACCCATGGCAACCAGAAGGACTTAATGCATGGTGTGTTGGTTTTGACTGCTGTAGAAGAGATAGCAAGTTAAAAGAATGAAAGATAAAGTTTATTTCATTGATTTCAATTTTCAGGTTTTTAGGTATTTTCTAAATATGAACATCCCTTACTCAGAATCTGAAACCCAAATACTCAATAAGAAGTGCTTTCCTTTCAAAATTTTGCCTTTTGTGGAGGAGGTTCAATGAAAATTTCAGATATAATCAGCCTTGCAGAAATCGCAGATTGCAATATTTTATACTGATATGCTCCTCCTTTCTTCCCATGCTGTCTGAGATCATCGCAGTCCTCTCTTATTATTATAACAAACCAATTTATTATGGCATGCATCTGGTCCTACACATGGTAGTTTATTTTCTGACCCACTTTATTGAGTTCGCAGGTCAACGTGTAACCCTTGACCTGACCACAGCTTCTTCCAATCCTGGGGTTGGTTCACTGGGTAGACATGTGAGCCTGCAAGCACTGCTGTGATGATGATGTATTGGTTTTTGGCTCAGGGTCATAGGTTACATAGCAACGGCTAGGCAAGAGGCATGTGTTTTTGTTTATATTTTCAACCCTACTGCAAACAACTGGAAGAGAAAAGGCCAAACACAGAAGGAAGTATAATAGGGTGATCTTGCCCATCAATCAAGGATTTGTTGAGCAAATTTTGTTGTTTTAAAAGTCATTGTGATGTGTATCAAAACTTCAAATGTATTTTTCTCTAATTCACTTTTTAAAAACCTTTTTTCAAAAAGGCTTTTTTATTTATAGCCCAATCATCTTCATTTTATATACAGCTGTTCTTTGATTGATACACAACAATATAAAGAGCCATTTTTTTAGTTTTCCTTCATGGTTTTGAGAAATTTACATTGTTTGATGGGAAAACGAGCAAAAATTCATATTCTTATTTTCATCGAATTCAAAAAATTTTGTTTAAAAACCTACCTCCTAATTGAAAAAAGGGCTCTATTTCATCCTTTACATAGCATCAAAGAATACACATGCATGCAAAGTTTGAAATCCATACATTGAAATTTGACAGAGCCTTAGGCTTTTGACAATGAACATTTTAGGAATATCAAAATCAATGTGGTGGTATTTCCATAGTAACCAAAAATATTTGTTCTATTTTTCTAATTTTATCTCCCATTTATTTGAACCCACTGATAACAAAAAGTGAGTCCAAAAACCTCTCACTTCATTAGTTTAGAAAATGACTCTCTGTTCATTATCCAAATGATTCATATGAAATATAAATACATAAGAACCTTGATTTTACAAGAGTCAAAATTAAATTTGTGTCGCCCATAGACTAACAAGTTGATGTTTATCTTATACTTATCAGATACCCAGCAGATAGCAACAATAAGTTAGTTATTGTGCTGGGAGAGGAATTACTTCCTTGGTTGACCAAGCAAGTTTGACATATGCTCTACCAGAATATTTCCTTTACCTTGAGTGTGACCGGTACTAGGTGATGGGCTCGGAGATTGTCCCATACCTGGTGTTGGTTGGGGCACCTCTGAAATAATATAATAACAATAATACAAACTTTTTAGTCAGTGAAAAAGTAAAATATCATAATGACCAATCAACAGAGATTTACAACTCTTAAAGCCCAAATAACTGCACACTATATGTAGAAAGAAAGTAGCCATCGGAGATGCTCTGCCTGAGTTAGAAGCAAATAGGACCAAATTTTCACTACTGAAAGGCACCTTCTGTCAATCTTGATTTCTCAGCTTTGACAAACGCTGTAAACCAGAAATTCCACAGGCTTATAGAAATATGAGTTTTGGTAAGTCTCATGAAATTCCAGCAAAATTATTTCAGTTTTTACTTTAAAATCACTGAATAAAGGGACAGTGTTTTCTTTCTTTGGTCTTTTACTATATAATAATGATAAATAAACTCTTTTCCAACTTGTCTTGTTGTCTGTTTAGTACTTTTCTTTTTCAGTAAAGTGGTAATGGATTTCAAAAATATTTTTCAACCTTTAAATGTCAAATATAGACTGTCTTTATGTTTCCTGTCTGCATATTTTTATCCCATTTCCTTGATATGCAATACTTTGTGCCAACTAAAAGTTAGAATAAGCAAAGTAGAGAAAAATATAACACAGCTCCACAAACCAATATAAAACTCTAGAGCCTATCATCATAAAGCTCCATGTGAAAGAGTAAAAATGATTATAAATGGCAAACAAACAAAAAATGGATTACATATCACAGCGGTGAGCTAACCCTGTGTCTAGAAAAATTAGGTCACTGCATATTAATGTGCACACTTTATGTGACAACCTTACAGGGCCACACATAAATGATGTTCAAATTTGCTCAAGAAAAAAAAAGACTGTTGAGTTAGAATTAAGAAGTACACATGACAAATGAGATGTTTTTTTAGAAAATTACTTTTTATTTTTTATACATATTATACAGGCTGTCCTTTTATTATTCCCAGATAAAGAATCAAAATTGCTAAATAAATTTAAAAAGATATAAATATTTGGGTTTTTTTAAGCTTTGAAAATTATTTAAGTTTTGTTGGAAGTAAGTATCAAAAACATACAACCACTCATTTTTCTACAGTGACATAATATGTAAAGAATAGTAAAAACCAAAAGAATTGAATTTTGACGCAAAAGATGAAATAGAAATCAAACTGAACTCTTGTCTAATTCCAATCCAAAATGATAAGTAACACATAGCAATCAGCCCTCAACTTCAGGATCAACTTCTATGCAGACTCTGCCATTGTCTTTCAACTTCTCAAACCATCATTTTTACTTCCTACGTGTGATTTGTATAGCATTGCTACAACATACCGTATCTTGACTTGAAGGTAGTCAATGTCCCTCACACATTTTGCATACACCCTGTCTTTAACATGACCAAAGAAAAGATAGAAGTAATGAGGGATGATGCTATTTGACCGTGAAGACCAGGCAATAGACCCCCATCTCTATCTGCTGAAACAAGAGGTTCTAATTTTTGTTACTTTTCGAGCTATTTCACTTCTTTATCAGGGTGACACTAAACAAGAGTTCATTTTGTTTTTCATTTCACCTTTTGCATAAAAACTCAGTGCCTTTGTTTCTTATCACACTTCACAAATGATGTCACTGTAGAAAAACAGTTTGCTGTAATTTTTTTTGATACTCAGACCTGTAAACTTTTCACAACCCCAATCAGGGACGACTAGCACAGCTCACAGTCAGAGGGCATAATTTTGTTTAAAAGACCCCCCCCCCCCCCTCAATAATTCAGTCAGCAGATACCAAATCCGGGACGGTGCAGGTCTGTATATTTAACACCATGATAAATTAGATACTTTTCTAATCTTTTGCAAAAGACTGTGTGTTTTAATATTTTTTAGTTTTTCAGTTTTTTCAATTCTTAATTGAGGAATAATAAAGGACACCCTGTATTTTAAAAAATTGCACAGCTCCTGACACCAACTATAAGTAACAAAAAATTGGCTTTATAACAGAGATACAAAATTTCACAGTAAAGAGAAACAAATTCAACTCAATGACTAGTAATAAAAAATAAATGATTTGAAGCAAAAAAACAAAACAACAAAAACAAATAATTACAGATCACCCTACTAGGCACTAACCTGAGCAATCGCACATGTATCTTATCTGATAATCCCTGCAGGGGACACCAACAGTGGGGTCAGGTGCACATTCGAGGCCTTTGTCAATTGTACATGTTGCTTCTGCTAGACTTGTGTAATCATTCAGAGTTGTTGCTTCAACACACTGTATATCAGTGATCTTTCCTCCTGGACAAAACTGGGTTAAATTCTCAGGCGTCATTTTTTCGTGATCTTCTCCAATAGCAACTGGAGAGTATTCATTGATCCATTTAGACCAACCATTTATACAAAGCAGCCTTGTGGTGTCCTCATTATTGGGGAGAGTTGTGGGAGAGTCACTCTGTAGGGTGTTGGATGTTGTCTTGGGAGACTCAAACTGTCCTGCACTGGGTGACGGGTCGGGAATATCAGTGGCCTGAATGGGTGGCAAGGGTGGCGGTGGTTTGCAGCCATATAAATTGTACCTCAGGCCAACTGAATTATGGAAATCAGTGGGTACAATTCTCACAAAGCGAGCAGACACAGCCTGGAAGAAATTTGGAATGGGGGAGAACTGGTCTGTGTTGCCATTGAATATTATCGGGGAACCATTTTCGTCGCTGACTGGGGCAAAGTTTACTCCATCAGTGCTGTAAAATACCATGTACTTTGTAACCCATGAAGGATCGTTTGCAAGACCTTGTGTGACCACTCCAGATATATCATATGGAGCAAGGAAGTCAACTTGAATGTATGGGTTTGTGTCACTCAAACTGAGAAAGAAAAAAAAAAGACGAAGAAAGCACAAGATAAGTAAACATTCATCTTCTCTTATCTTATCATATCTTATCTTAAGATGAGAAATAATATTGTCATTTCTCAATCTGAATAGTGATCAAGAAAAGGTAAGAGATTAGTTAATTTAAAAAAAAAATTAGAGGTCACCAAAAGAAAACTTTTTAGAGTTTTAACTTGGCTTAGTCATACAAGAGGGACTATATCATTCATACAGAGTAAGCTTGATTCCTCTAGCAATCACCAATATTGTCCATAATTTGTGGTATTTCTTTTACATCAGATTATAAAGACAAAACAGGGCCACAGTTCATGTAAGGTCAAAGTCTGTCTGTTACAATAACAGGCTCTTTTGATCTTTGTAGTTCAAAGATGCTTTCAACTAAAAATGCAAACAAACAAATTAACAAAATGATATAAAAATTGCTCACAAAAACTAGACTTAAAATGAAATTGATAATGACTAATAGCATGAATGAAAAGATAATATTAAAATTAAGAATCTATTTGAAAACAGTTTTTTAAGGTCAATTTTTCAAAGGAAGTAGGTAGCCTTTAAAGTAGAGTTACCTTGGTGACCATCCCCCAGAGAGAGATCCATCTAACTGAGTATAGATCCTTGCTCTCGTTGGATCATGATTTGAATCCAAGAAGCTGGAAGCAGCCAGCTGGTTGTCTCCCACTATCTGAGGATTACTTATCCCCATTGGAAGGTCACAAGCTGTTTGAAAAATGAAAAGATCTTGAAAATTACTTGAAGAGCATCTTGTGAGTGATAATAATGTATATCTATAAAGGAGTAACTTTTCGACTTCCATGATCGATGCAACCAATAGACACGAAAACTGGCCACACACAAAATAAACTACTACCCTCATCGTTTTTCTATACACCCAGTCTGTGTTTCTGTGTAACTGCAAAAATAACCCATTTAAGAAATCAAAGTTGATCCCCTCAAATTTTTACCAAAATTATGAAACGACATCAGTTCTTATCTTAGTCAATTCATTCATAGAAAAATAACAAGAAGTAGGTCAGGCCAGGATGACGCGGGACTATAAGCATACTGTATTGCTCACCGGTCAACGCCTTCGTGGCCAAATGGTCAGTCTATGGGCGTTTTTTGTTTTTTTTTTAAAGAATTTCTTTTTTTTTTAACAAATTTATTTTTAAGCTTCACTTAAGTACTTTTCACCTTGCAGCCCCTGAAATTTTTTTTTTCCCCTATTTTGTTTGGTTTTGTTTTGATGTTTTTGTTTTTGTCTGTGAATAAGATTGGGCAGATACATTTTATCTTCATTTACGCTACATGTGAAGTCATGGTAGTTTCACCTTTTCCGTCTAAAAATAATTTTACAATCAAAGGCATCCTATTTTCAAATCGATCCTGCACTCCTTATTTTTGGAAATAAGCCTTATCGCATTCATAGAACGGGACCATTTTCTAGTATGATGTTAATTCTCTCCAATTTTTATTATCTTGCTTTGATTTATACAAGGGGGATACATAGGGTGAATAACCAAAACTAGTCCAAAGGGAAGCCAATTAAGTTTAAAATTCTTCCTGCACATAACTGGAATGAAGATCAGCTTGCAAAAAAAAAAAAGAAAAAAAAGAGAGACCATATCATCATCAAAGGGTTTCAACATTTTTTTTTCTACTTTATTAACTTGATGAAAGCAGAAAAAAACCCAGTCAAAACAAAATCTTAAGGACTTGATAAATGAACAGAACCTACGTATAACTGTGGGTAAGGGAGGCACTTTGCCTGTGCCATGTGTGGGAGCAGGTGTGTTCCCTGAGCCAGCAGTGGGAGCTAATGTAGGCACTCTCTGTGGTGGCAGATCTGGCTCACAGCCCAGCACATTGAATCGCAGCCCAATGCCAGAGACTGAAGAGGTCACTGGCACCAGTCGTATCACCCTGGCAATAACATCACGGGTGAACAGGTTCCTCACAGGTGTAAATTGCTCTTTGTTTCCAATAAACTGCTGTGGGTTTGAGCCTCCAGGGTAAAAACTGTAGGGTTCAAATGTTTGTCCATCAAGACTTGTATAGATCTCAAAAGTTTCCACCCATCGCTTTTCATCAGGACTTCCTTGAGTTATAACACCAGAGAGCAGCTTAGGCTCCCTGAAATCAACCTGAATCCACTCATTATTTGGAGTTCTAGAATTAAAAGAAAAAATGGGAAAAAACACAAAAATTGAGAGTCATTTAATATGAATGTTTGTTATTTCAAACATCAAAGAAACTACACAGATGTATTGTAATATATTTGTTGATTAAACTACTTTAGTTTTGGTATAGCAACATCCTATGCAAGTTTGTAAACAAATTTCTTTTTGGGGGACAAGTAAAATATTATCTTGATCTTATCTTAATAATAATAATAATAATAATAATAATAATAATAATAATAATAATAATAATAATAATAAGGATAACAATGAATAGCATTTATATAACTAATATCCACTGTGGTGCTCTGTACTCTTCACAATACCATTACATACCTGGCAGACAACAATAATATAACATGTTTGACAAGACAAGACGCCTGTTAGGTGTGTTACAATTTTTTTGGACAGAGAGAAGTTGCCTACAACTAGGGGGACCGAAGAGTTTTAAATCCATCTCTGATCTTATGTTATCAAAATACATAACATATTTTTAGAGTAAACCATTTAAAGATAGCAATAGATATATCTAGAAATAGGATCAGTGTATTGGAATTAAAAAATAAAAGAAAAGGACTGGCTTTTTTGCCTATAAACACGTCAGTGTTACAGCCTAGGCATAATAGAGAGGACTAGATTATTCTTTAGGTTTCAATGTAAAGAGAAATCACCTATGTAGCTGAAATGAGGAAAATGTAAAACATCCTTCGCCCAAGAGGATTACAAAATGCCCAAGATATGCTTGAACCTGGGTCTTTTGGGTTGTCAGTGCAACAGCTTATCTAATGGGCCAATCTTTTAAAATTTAAGATTTGGCATCTATCCCCCCCCCCTTCCCCCTTAAAAAAAAATAAATTAAATAAAATAAAGAGACAGAATTATCTTCACAATTTCACCAAAAAATTTGATTTGTTAAAAATGCTCAAAAGACAATGACAACATGGTTGACTCTTGCCTTGCAAAATATACTACAAAATTTACATCTTGCGCCTTCCTCTGAGGGAAAAGAATTATTATTTCAGAGAGAAAGATAGATCCACAGAGAGGGAGAGGAGCTTGAGGATTTTAAACCTTTGCAGACAGAGATAAGAGTTCAAATTTCTTACTTTGGGATCCATGATCCTCCTGAGGAATATGACACCCTATTATAAAGACGGCCATTTGGTGCTTCATGATTTGTATCAAAAGCCGAGGATGAAGTGATCTGATTGTCAGCAATGATGTAATGGTTGCTAACCCCCATTGGTATCACACAAACTGTCAAGACAGAAAAATAATAAAAGAATTCTCTGGTGGGGATTTATCATGTGAATGCTGCTTTTCTTACAATTGAAGGAGGTACAAAATCGATACTTTGATAGCCTGAATTGTCACAGCTTTCTTTTCTGGAAAATTTCAAAACAATATAAAAAATATCATGCTTTGAGTAAAAGGATCAGATCTATTTTAAAAAGTATGTATTTTCTTTTTTTCGCCTGAAGGTGCAAAAGAAAAAAAAACTTATAAATTCCACTTCTGCTTTCCAGAATTTAAAATCTTTGTTTTCCTTATGTCAAACTCAATCTTGATCTTCACTTTGCAAGTGATCAAAACACTTAAACCAAGCTCACACAATTAAGGTTTCTCTAATTTTCTCCCTACCAGTGGGAGGGGGAATGAAATCTCCAGCAGTTGGGGAAGGAGTTCCAGGGGAGTTTGAGTCCCCAGCGGATGGAGAGGGGTTTGGCACGTTGATTGATCCAGCAGAAGGTGAAGGAGATGGGCCCCGACTTGGAGCTCGTGTCGGAACCAAAGGATTTTCAGAGGATGGGTTGCATCCCAGTATTTCAAATCTGGTCAAGAAAAAAAACAGCCCTTTAATTCCAAACAGGAATATGTATCCTGCAGCATTTACTGATGATACACCTTTCTCTTTTCGTTCTTTAAATTTTGTTAATCCATCTACTTGTTTATCTAGTATCTGTTTGTGTGTCTGTATTCATAGATATAACTTGCCATGCTTGTATGAATTCATAATTTCAAAACCAGATTTCCATTTTAATGCGTGTTTGATGTTTTATATCATTTAACAATCATTTTCTTGATTATTTCCTAAGCAGTTATAATCTCTGCTTTTGTCTGACTACTCCATATGACCATTATAGTGTCTTTTTCCAAAATAGTTTTAAATGATTTATACAACATTACGTAAGATAAAACTTGATATAATAGAACTGTGCTGTTTTAAACATATACATTTCATAGCAAGATTTTGTCTTTACCTAAAGCCAGCAGCATTATGAAAGGTCACAGGTACGATCCTGATATTTCGTGCAATAATGTTTTTCACAAAAGGATTCATCACTGGGCCATCAGTATCTTTGTTTCCAGAGAAAGTTGTTGGAACTTCATTTTGTTCAAAGGAATAGGGGAAGAATTTCTGTCCATTCAAGCTCAAATAAACTTGATATTCTTCCACCCATGCTTCATCTCTTCCCTCTCCTTGTGTTACAACCCCAGAGATGAGTTTAGGCTCAAGGAAATCCACTTCAATGTAAGGAGCACTATCACTTGCTCTGTTAAACAGGGAAAAAATAACAAAATTGTTGAAAACAAAATTACAATAAAGGAAAATTTCGGAGTAAATACGATGCAACAAAACTTATGCTCTTATCAAATATCCAAGCAACAGAAGAGTAACAACAAAATTAATCCCTAAATCATAAAGATGATTTTGTCAAGCTTTTAAGACTTACATCAATCTAAGATTTTTCAACACAAATTGCTAAGACACTTACTCTGGCACCCAGGAGCCTTCATAGCTAGTTCTAGACAGCCTTCCCAGCTCAGGGTCGTGCGAGCTTATTGAAGAGGAGGCTGTGAGCTGGGAATCTGTGATGATCTTTTGATTTCCAATTCCCATTTCTCTGGTGCACACTGAAAACAATTCCCATTTTGAAATTAAATACAGTGGAAAGAAGCATGAACTAGATACTTCCACTTTGAATTTTGTTACCTGCTTTTATGTTTTCAAAATGAAAGGGTAGGTTTTGGTACCAGACTGTGACTGACAGCAAGATATTTTATTTTTATTGCATACTTGTCAACAAAATCTTAAAGTCCTTGACCCTTTTATTTTTAAGTTATTGCGAAACAGTACTTTTATTAATGAATATTAAAAAAAAGGACATGGAGAGAATGAAATCTTACAAGGTTCCAGGGTTGGATACATAGGCGGAGATGGCGCAGGGCTGTACCCAGGTCCCCGGCTAGGTGATGGAGTTGGAGTGTACGCAGGCTGAGTTGTTGGCTGGAAGAAAGGCACTGTTCTTGGAGTGGGCCCAGAATTGAAAACACATCCAATGTAATTGACTCTCAAGCCTGCTCCAGATGCAGCCCAAGTGAGAGGCTTCAGCCGTGCGAATCTGGCAACTATCACCTGAAACAGTTGTTGATGAGTTTTATTGTGGATAAAATATAAGCTTTGTAGGAAATAAATAGATAGAGACAGTTTCAAGCTGAAAAGATTGCTGAACTTCTGCTATATCCACAATGCTTTTAGCATCTATGAAACCAAAGTGTATGTGCCAGAGGAAAGGCAGATCAATTCATCTGATGTGCCTCTATGGTCAAAGAGGACTGGATAAAATGGATGTCCTACATACAGAGACCACTTCCAAGTCTCTTCAGCTTGATTGTCTGTCAGAGATTTCTCAATACACTGTGGCCATCCCTAGCCACCCACAATGCAATAGAATCAATTGCAAGTTGTTTTGTCTACAGTTTTCCTAGTAACAGCAAAGATCTTACCTAGCAATGAAAACAAAAGTCTTTCAAGATACAAAACACCAACTCTGCATTGCTAATCATAATATCCATAATATTATGAAGACCACATGATAAATAATATTTTATATGTGAATTCGAATATTTATCACCAAACTATCTCACTGAGCCGGAGGTTATGCTTCATTGTTTTTATTCATATATCTATTTTAGACTTTGGGAATAGTAAACAAAAAACTGTTCTGAAAATAAAACAAATTGAAGTATAGAACCATGGCAAAAAAAAAATCCAAGCTCCATTAATGGAAACTGTGCCTGACATTTACATTAAGTGCCATTTTCTTTCCTTTCCAAAAACAGAATTTGATCATGTTTTACCATAAGGAATGCTGTTCATTTCATGAATTTGAAAAAAAAAAAGAAGTGAAATCATGTCTCTGAGGAATTTTTTAACTTCATGTTCGCTGTTGCTGCTAGTTAAAGGATGGAATCTATCAAAATAAAAAAATAAATAAAAAAATGTTAACAACATTCTTCTTGTCATATTGATAGTTTTTATTTAGATAATACAGCAAGAGCAAAGCTTTACAAGAACCCTTGAAGCTCACTACAAAAGCAGCCGGCCAATCTGTTACTATGAAATCTAAAAATGTTTTAAAAGCTGCTTATAAAGTACACAGCTTTTAAGACTCACATGTGGGAAATAGTTCCTTGCTCTGCCATTGCTGTCATGATTGCCTCTGTAGACTACTGCTTTACCATCCGAGTGACGAACAGGGTAGTAAGTGTAGCCGTTCATACTTGTGCTGATTGTGAAGGTAGAGACCCACTTGTCAGAGTCTGGGCTGCCTTGCGTCAAAACTCCAGACAGGTTCTGAGGGGTGAGGAAGTCCACTTGATGCCACTGGTCTTTGTCCAAATACCTGGAAGAAAGGCATGATATCCATGGTTTGAGAGACTGAGGAGATAGTGAAGGGAAGACAAAAAAAAACATGGCAAAGATCAGAGGAAAGAAAGATAAAAATGCTTGGTATGTCCATGTTGAAAAGTGTAACAGTTATGGTGAAAAAGAGATATGAAAGGAGAAAACCAGTGAAAGTCCCAGTTTTCAATCAGAATTGGGAAACTGAAGATAGAAATAAGGTTCTCTATAAGTCAATCGCATACAGGCACTAACCGGTTTTGAGATGACCTACATCTCACTATTCTCAAACAAAAGCTCCTAACTATAATGCAATTTGAGTGGAATTTGAAAACAAAGCTTTAAAGTGAATGATAAACGGAAGCATTCCTCACCCTGGTACCCAAGATTCCATTGCATTCAACCTGCCTGCAGATGCTGAGTGTGACAAGTCAACAGCACTTGAAGCAGTAAGTTGCTCATCAGGCACGAGTTTTCGGTCATCAACATTCATTGGTACATTACAGATGACATCTGGAAAAAAATAAATTACAAAGAAAATAATATAAAGAATAATTGAGAATATTTCCTTCACACCCCTTTAAGGGTAGCGTGCATGCAAACAAATTTTAACTTAAGACAGGTCTTATCTTGTAATCCTTACAAGCAAAGTCTATTTTAGCAAACTCCAACAACAGACAAAATCAACAGTATACAAATTGAAGTTCTCGTTTAATATGCATTTGAAAAATAATCTTAGCTGCAAATAACAATGATCTTGACTTGGTTGGTGTTTTGCATCTTTTTTTAACAATTAAGCAAGAAAATATGCCATGTTCATTTGATATAATACTTACAACCACAAGAAAGGTGGAGTGCATTTAGTCTATTTCAACCTCCATAGGCTACATTATAGGCTCTATGATTATACATTTTTTGGTCATTTTGTTCCAGAAAATTTTGTGTACCTGGTGCCACAACAAAAGGAGGTGGCGGAGCAATGGGTGTGGATCCTGAGGGCCCTCCGCTGCTTGGTGGAGTAGAAGGCTCCGTCTGTCCTGGACTTGGTGACGGGGGCACCGTGGCATGACTTGTGCATGAAAGGACATCCATCCTTAAGGCAATGCCTCCATTCCATTTGGAAGGATATAATCTTACTGCTATTGCAGGTACTTCACGGTCAAAGAAGGCTTTCACTTGTGTGTTGCTGTCAAAATTTGCAGAGAATACTTTAGGAATGCTGTCTAAGCTATCCATGTAAGGAGAGAAATTGACGCCATCAAATGAGGTACCGACAGTGTACTCTGTCACCCACTGCTGCTTATTTGGATGTCCTCTGGTTACAATACCAGTGATGAACTCTGGGGTCCCCAAGTCAATTGTGATGTAAGGAGCCTTATCTGATTGTCTGGTAGAAGGAAAAACACATTAGAGTAGAGTGAATATTTATTATCATCCTTAATATTTCATATGAATAAAATGTCTTTTCAGAATGTGTATAAAGACCAATACTCAATAGCATCAATAATCAATAAAATTTTGCCTGTTATAAAATAAGTGTATGCGTTTGTGAATGACACAAATCATATAAAAACCTCACTATAGAAATTTTTTAAAAGTTCGAACTACTCTTTGTTAACTCAATATGCAGTGTACAACTTTAAAGGCACATTTACCAGCCTTCTAAGATTCTTATGATCAATTCTTGATTTCCATCAAATTTGTCAAGATGAACTTGTTTGCCTGTTTTTTTCTTGTTTTTGTTAATTGGTGGTTTTAAGGTCCCATGACACACAAGGCCCACAACATTTATTTCAAAGAAACAATCATCTAGAGCTCTCTCATAGTGACTATCCCCCTTTCTTCACAACATAAAGACCAGCAGCAGCATCAAATATCTTTCTCATCATAACAGTAAACATCCTTTCTTTTTTTTCATTCTCAACAGGAACATAAATTTTGGTAGATATCAAACTCTGATCTCTAGTGTTTAGTTTTCGACATTAAGGTGAAATTTTGTGTTTTCTTCTCCTCCTTAGCTAAATCGAATATGTAAATGTAATTATCATAACTGTTCTAATGATGTTGATCATCATCATCATCATCATAATTACCATCCTCATCATCCTCAAGATCAACAACATGATACTTTTTCTCATTCATTCCTTCTTTATCAAATATAAAACAAGTTTGCGGTCTGATTTTTACCACAAGAAATATTTTAAACGTTTGCATTTCTCCTCTTTTCCCCCTTTTTTCTTGTTAATAAACTTATAAAGTTATCAAAGACTTTAAAAAAATACAATCAAAAGTCGCATTTCCTTTATTTATTTGATACCTTAGAAAAGGGCCTTTTACCAACAGCTGTGGCTATAGACCAGAAAGTAGAACTGGGGAACAAGCTCACCTGTCATTCCTTTTTCAAGATTAAATTTAAATTGGGCAGTGTACTTCCCTGTCTCCAAGTTACTGTGATGTAAGTATTACTAAAATTCTATGACTCTGAGGATCATATTTAAAGTTTTCCCATTATACTTGAACCTGTGGCAGAAGTTGTGCCAGCTGTTTGAGTATCTAAAAAAATGATAACATAAGCAAATTTAAAAAAATGTGTGCTTTACGAAAAAATTAATTAGTCCAGTGCTTTTCATAATACTTTGGTTTTGCTTGTTAAGTATCACCTTATCTTAACTTAAAGTATGAAATGATAAAAGTCATCGTAAGTATCTAATTAAAATTCTATATTTCTGAAGTTTCAATGAACCTAGTTTACTGGATGTGTAAACACCTATGATAAAAGTTTTTTTCTTATCATCTCGTTGCCATGGTAGCAATGATCCAGCACGTAGATGCAACTTGCATTGCTCTCTCACCTGCCTCCTAACTTCCCAAAAACTAGTGCAGGTAGTCAGAGATGCTAATTCTATTTGAGACTTGTCTGATGAGTTTGTGGTTTGTCAATAAGACACCCCGAAGTAGACTGTAAGCTGTCTGGTATCAACCTGTGGTCATTTTGATGATGACTCACATGGGCTTAGTGGCTCAGTTGATAAGCTGTTGGATTACCATGCTACAGGGCATGGGTTTTATTGCCAATCACACTGTGGCACGGCACCATGGCTACTGTTGGATTACCATGCTACAGGGCATGGGTTTTATTGCCAATCACACTGTGGCACGGCACCATGGCTACTGTTGGATTACCATGCTACAGGGCATGGGTTTTATTGCCAATCACACTGTGGCACGGCACCATGGCTACTGCCTGGGTTGTCCCAGTCTTCCCTTGAGACAGACCCTAGAATTTCCCCTGAAGGGTTAATAAAAGAAATTTCATTATTCTATTACTCTTTGATATGTGATAGATGTGTCAGAGGAGTAAAAATCTCCTCAGTGTCATGCTAAGGTATTAGGTAAGTAGCTCTGAGTTCTTATCAGGGTAAGATCACCAACCAAGAGGTACGGCAATGAGCCACACACAAAAATAGAAAAATGATGGTCTCTGTTCCTTGCCTTGCAGGGAGAGTTATTTTTTATGATTGTTGTCATTTCTTTTTTTTTTTATAAGGATTTTATGCAGTGAGAATGGACTCATCATTATGCCATTCTATTCTATCTTTGCTGTAGATAGTGGCCGCATTAAATGATTGTAAGACATCATTTTATGGTGCTTTATTGGGAGAAGACAACAAGAAACTCAACATGAGTTTTTTATTCCTCTCATTTATTGCATTGAAATATCGCAAAATGCTCATTCTTTTTTACGAACCTTGTACTTCAAAGCTCAATTTCCAGGAACTTCTGAGTCTCTGCAAAATGTCTGTTCCAGCAGTTTCTATTTCCAGCATAAGATTTTATTGGATATGGATTTTTCCATGCATTTGTTTGATATTTATGACACACAGTATCTTTCAATAGTATGCAGTCACTTTTTTTTTTTACAGATTTGAATATTGCATTCTTTAATTTGTCTTTGGGAGGTGAGGTTCTTTCCTCCCATCACAAATATTGTCAGTTCAAAATCCTTGTCAGATGTCACTTCCTGGTGACATAAAGGTGCAGTGTTCAACTGTCAGCTCAACTCTCTGGTCCTTGGTAGGTTGGATCAAACCTCTAATCCTATCTGATATAGACGATAAACTCTGATGTCCAGGGTGCATCTTGCTCCCATAAAAAAATCTTTGGCAATTAAAAATATTAAAGAGAAGACAATAAAACTTATGCCCGTTCAGATTCCAAAATTGACTCCAGGGTGCTGATTTTGTATCTATGGACTCTTTGAGACAAGAAAGATAGTGAGACAGTTCCTCCAAAGAGACAGAACAGAGGATGCTTCTGGAAAATACACATTTCCAAGGGTAGATAGGTATAAAAAAAAATATCTAAAAAATGGAATAACAACAGAGCTCTAAACACTGATAGTTGTTGGTTTATGGAAGGGGAGGCAAAACCCCTTTTGGCATTTCTTTTTCTGTTTCTTCGCTCCTAAGGAACTAAAAGAAGTATATTATTTGATCTTGGAGGCATCATTACTAAAAGACCATGGGTGCAGCTGTAAAGAGCACACCACAAGTCAATCAGGTGTTTGGTAGAACCTCATGTGGAATTTGGCTTATGGCCTCTTATTTTTAATTTGTCACCGCCATGGGTCCTTGTTGGTGAGCAAGAAGCGTGTCAATATCACCTATGAGTTTATCACACATCCCTGAAGGATTAGTTGTTTCATCTTACCCAACTTATCAGGGTACCAGTGAGTGACGACCAACCAGAATAATGACCTTCATACCTACTGACAACAAAAATGAGAACTATCCGAGGAGCCTCTCATTTCTACAAATATTATCTAATTACAAGTTTCAACCAAATTTTAGTAGGTAGTATTGAAACTTCAGGCAATTTTGTTCATCAAATTTCAAGATCATGGGCTGTATTATATCAAAGTTAAGTTATTTTACTGACTTCGCCCATAAACACTATTTGCATGTTTCTTGATTTTTTGTCTCTTAACTAACCAAATTATTGCAGAGGGAGTCGTGGCAATTTTGAGTAAGTCTTCAATAAAAATGAGTATTAACATTCGCAGCTGCTGTAAATTTTAATAAATTTACCCTTTATTGTTTAAAAAGTTTATTTCTTCATTAATGCTACTGTCAGTCAGTTGGCACATTGTTATTTTTATTGTGGACCCAAAATTTTGACTTTAAAATTCTGCGATTCAACAGAAATTGATTTTCCATCGTCATTTTCAAAGTGATTATACTTCCATACATAATGGATTCATCAAGCTCAAATTTGTACCACAAAAATTGCCTGTTCCTAAAGTTTTATTACATGTTTATAGTTTTTATACCAGTGCAATACTTTTTCTGTTAATGAAACTTCTTAGGGTTCTCTTTTTTTTTTCTTTTTTTTTTTTTTGTTTTTTGGGGGGGGGGGGCGGGATTCCCTTTTCATAGGTTTTCAAAAAATAGGTGCTTCTTTTTCTTTTTATAAATTAGAGACCAAAACCGTAGAAAATGATGCTCAGCCTTAAATGTAGCCTTCATCAATTCAGGTGTATCATAAAGATTAAAATTCGCTCTTACTTGTCTTGCTTGACAAAAAGGATCTATGAGTATGACTTTAGGAATCACTAGAATTGTCTAAAAAGGGGTTGGGTTTGATTTCAAGAGAAAGGCTTAGTTTCTTAATCACAAAAAACTTCTTTTTAATGGTTCTGTAAGTACAGAAATGTGGGCAAAAGTACCCCTTGCTCATTAGTGGAAGTAAAAAGTCCAAGCGTTTAGCTATACATTCTGCATTGAGTCCAGGATGACTAGAATTGGATTCAAACTGTCATTAAAATATTCTAGTGAGAAAGAAAATTATCTCAAATGCAGATTTTTACAAGGGTAAAGAGTGAATCAAAAACAATTCCTGCTTCATAACTGGACTGAGAAAGCAATCTTATAGTCCACCTGAAGAAAGCGAAAGTTTTTATCTGAATAATCTTTATGTTCATGAATACTTTGCTATGAAAATTATCATACGCCTCTAACTCGTTTTTTCCTTAGTTTCAAACGTGAGCAAAACTTGTTCAGTTTTCCTCCTGGTTTCTTATTTGTGTTTGCATTTTATGCAGCAAGTTGAGCAATGTTTCAACACCTTTAAAATGCCATATTTTTGTAATAAAATGATGACGTTGGAGTAATTTTTCCTTTAAATTAAAAGAAAAAAAATTAGACATAGCATTTATATAGCGCTTATCCAGGGTCATCACAATGCTCTAAACACTTTACAAAACCATATCCCTGGCAGACAACCAACATGTTACACATGATGAGACAAGCAGCGTGTTAGGCGCATTACAATATTTTGGTCAGAGGCAAGATTGTCTGATCTACAACCAGGGGGACCTCCAAGCTCTACATCCATCTCTGATAGGATGAGGTAAGTGTGATAAAGTGCCTTGCGAAAGGGCACAACATCAATAGCTAGATGCTATCATAGGGCGGTGGGTCTGGGAAGTGGCCCTAAGTGTCACCACTCCAAACACTAGCCTCAATTTTTATTGCTTGACTCTCGCATGTAGCGAGTTGTGTTAACCACTGAGCCATCAACGCCTCTTTATATAAACTAGGTACTTTGCATTACTGCTGATGAACTCACAAAATAATGATGCTTTTATATTTGTGTTAATCAAACTTTAAAAGTCTAAGGAAATTGCCCAGTTTGTATTTTATTTTTCTTGACACGTATTACAATAGATCTGAATCTGATCTAGTTGGAGATGGAGACAGGTATTATCATTTTCTCACTAAGTCTTCATTTGAGTTAAGCTCCAGCTTCCCTCGTAGGAGCCACAAGGAATTACTGTTCTTATTTTTCAACTGATTCATTAAAGACTTGACTGATGAATATGAACCAGTCTATGAAACAGATTCATGATGGAACGTAAAAGAGGCAACAGCAAGAAAAAAAAATTCTAACCTTGGAACCCAAGCACCCCCATTAGAAGGCCCTGAGTGTGTGTTGAACAGCCGAGCTTGATGAGCTTCAAATGCAACGCTCACAGAAGTTGAGGCCGAAAATTGGTCATTTCCAGCTACGTCTTTACTGAATAAGCCTAGCACTTCATCACACACTGTATGTAAAAAGAGGAGAAAGAATTAGAGCCTTCTTTTTACTTCTTGTAATAAAGGGGGTGCCTTGGTATAATATCCATTAATTCTTTTTTCCTACCCCTTAACTATCAGTCATTCAAACCTCTTAGTTTTGATGGTCTTGTTCAAATTCTTTTGTTCCATAATCTCAATGCAACAATCAGATCACTCTCTTTATCATGCACCCTTGCAAGCATTACAAAAAAAAAAAAAGACAGAAGGCATACGCAAATTTCCTGTACAAAAGATTTAATGGATGAAAATAGAATCAATTCATACATGACTTTTCTACATGAAACAATAGCAGAGAACAGAGGAGGGGGTCTATAATAGAGCAAATAAAAGTTTCTTTTATAAACAACGGTTTTTGTTTTAATTGATGAAATACATTAAACAATTTCCATTTTCATTTATTGGCAAAACACAATGAATAACTTCATTAACAAAGCTTAAACTATGAGGAAAGAAAATGTAAAATATTCCAGTGGTTGAACTATTTCTCTCTCCTCTGGGATTCTTTATGCCTGCTGTTCATTTACCTGCATTGGTAACAGTGGAATAACCTGGAGAAGATGACTGACCATAAGCATCAGTTGTCTTTCCAAAAGGGTTATTGGTGGGAGTTTGGCTGGGGCCTGGGAATGGGGTGTCATTGCCTCCAGTTCCAGGAGGAGGCTGGTTTGTGCTGATGGGGATTGGCTCACACTGTCCAAAAGTAATGTGTTCAAGTACACCCTTGCGGCAAATGCTGAAAAAACATTAATGCAGATTGTCAATATCTTCCACACATTCAGAAAACGCTTTTTAAAATTTTCTTACTTTTTATATTGTCTTGGATAATCAATAATCATAAATTTGGGGGAAAAAATCCTGTCAAGGTACTTGTCTGCTTGTGGTTCTCATAATAAAATTGTTGAGTTTTAAAGAGACTTTATAGACCTACTGAAAATGGTTAAAAAACCTATCTATGTATTGGATGTAAGTCTTTAAAAGTTCTCAAGTCTGGTGGAACAACTTAATTTCATAATCCTTGCATGGAATATTTCAAGAATGAGGACATTTACAGAAAATAGTTGGTAAGCAGGTTTGATGCTAGTTTATATGAAAAGCCAGGCATGATGAGTCCATCTCAACTCCCCCAACAACTATCCAAGTCTGCCTTTAATTTCCAGAAGAGGACAACAAACCATTTTCCAACAGTTGTCAACAAGGAGAAATTGGACTTTGAAAGAAATTGATAAATAAAATTTTCTCACTTTTCAATGTTACAAATTTGCCTAATCTTCATAATTTCTACCCCAAAGGAATGGCACAAAAATTAAAACAAAAATTTATTGCCACACCATTACAAATAGTAGTGCATAACATTGGAACTTAATTTTAATTTGGGCAAGTCAATACACTTATTCCTCAGACCTTTCTGTTCTGGTAGGCTTTTTCCCTGGCAGTGAAATATTGAGTGCATGCAATGCAAAATCTCTACAGATCCAAGGATTGAGTTAATTTCCATTAACTTGGCGAGGAGCCTTTTGAAGGTTGATTCAAATCCTCAAAAACACACCAAAGACTCAGAACCTGAGAAATCATAATCAGTCACAGTAAAAACTAGAAACTGAAGAATGAGTGGTCAAATAATTCATACCATATTTCACAGCTTTCACGGCAGACCGTTGTATCTTCCACTCTCTCTCCCTCTCTGTATTTCTTGCCATTGATGTCACATGCAGGCGTTTCACATAGAGCCTCAGGGATACAACTAACAGGTTCAGACAAGGAGTCATAAACCTAATAGGGAGATTTTATTTGAAAGGGAAGACTTATGTTCATGAATAAGAGAAAATGTCTCAACACTAAATTTTTAAAAAGAAAGGGTAAGAACACCAATGATTTTTGCTTTCTTTTTTTTTAATTAGAAGCACCTCAAAATATGTAGAGAGTTCCAGTTCAAAAAAGAAAATCCTATGATTTCTTCTAAAATGTCTTTAAAATAAGCTTGATATGTTTTCCTGCCCTGCATCCCTATATGAAATTTAATATATTTCTTTTTACCAGTTAAGCTTCATTTCCATACTGTATTCTAAAAAAAAAATTTCCATCAACATGAACTTATTTTATTATACACAAATCCCAAAAATGGGTTGCCCTAGACTTCAACTACTTTGTTGGATTTATGCAAAGAGGATTAAATCATAGGATGGGATGGATACTATGAAAGGATATTATGATAGAAATAAACATTTCAGGGTTTTTTTTAAAAAGTGATTTTTTTCCTACCTGTCCCTCTGGGCAAGGATGAAGGTCACATCCCTCAAAGCATACACCTTGAGAATCCTCACAGTCCTTTGCTATTTGGTCATATACAAGTCTGTTCTCACATGTCTTTTTAGGACAATTGTTGATACATGGGTTGTATGTCTCACAGTCTTCACATTGGATTGCTGATGAGCAAAAGTAAATTAAAAGATTATTGGTTACTGTAACTTGTTGCTTTGTAAAATTAAATTAATTATGACCATATCAATGCTCCCTATATGTTTGTTTGAAAATTATTCTAAAATAAATAATAATCAATATATATAAGACACTAACTTTTTGACATTCCAAAAATCATGAAGACGTCGCTCAACACTGAGCAGCGAAAGTTGGCAAAAATACTAATCCAGAGTTTTCGTGCATCATAGGCTATTGAGATCTTCAATCAAAATACTCCATGAAGTGACCAAAACGCCATTTGTTCCACTTTATTCAACTAACTTAAATTAAGGTTGAATTTTTACTTTTGTCATTAAAGTTAGCGGGGCATTAAAGCCCACAGTGCACCAAATGGCACAGTGCGCACTTTTTGTTTGTGCAGGTGTGTGTGTGTATGCATGTGTGCGTGTACATGCATGCGTGTGTGCACTATCCAAACAATTGAATAAAATGCTTATTGAATGGCAGTTGTGGTAGTTTGGACACATAAAACGAATAAAGACAGTTTTCATTTACAATAAATACTGTTTGGTAGGTAAGCTTAATTAGCATTATTGGGTAGGGTAATTTTGCTAGTTATCAATAAACAAACAAGGATATTGATTGCACATAAAGAGTTTCTGTCTCTGGGTATTCTTCTGTGAAGTTTAAAAGTTATTTCATACAAATCAAACTTTCTTCAAAAGTTATACTGTATACATGTCAACTTACCGCACAAGTCATTACTCCTCCACAAAATGTTAATGCCGTTGATTGCACATTCATGGGCATATGCTGCTATTGCAGTGCACAAGCATTCACAGTCTCCTCCAAGATCACATGCACAAGCATCAAAAACACATCTGAGGGCAAGTAAAAATGAATCTGAGTGTTACAGACACACTGAAGTTTAAATTTCTTTTTCTTTTTTTAGTTACTGAGAATAAGTGAGATGAGCAAATGTGGCTTTAAACATTTAGTGCTAAAGATGAAATAAGCAAAAGCTTTCTTTAACCTTATTGCTTTTGAAAACCAGCAAATTTCTCTTGTTGAATAAACTCAGTGCTTTAGGCTCTAAACAAAGTCAAGTTGCTCACAAGGAAATAGTGAGTGGCGATAAAATAATAATCTTTAAAAAGTCCTCTGAAACTTGTTTCTGCATCAGCTGGTATAGAAATCTTATTCTGAAAGAGATGAATAATGAATAGTAAATTACCTGTCCTTGTATTGCTTGTAGTCCACAAAGCTATGGCATGGTGCAAACAGATCAGAGCTGATAACAGAGCACTTCAGTTCAGCCCATGATTTTCTTTGTGGATTGGTCTGACATGTGTCGGTAATTTCTTGACTGGGTGCACAAGATGACTGGACTCTCCAACTGTCTCCAAAAGTAGTTGCCTTCACAACAGGGAATCCACCTTGACGAGGGGTAAAGTCATCATTCTGGTTGTGGTTGAAATTGCCACACAAGCCTTCCACCTTGACAAAAACAAAGAAGCAAGAATAGGTGGCAATGCAGTATCATAATCTACTTTGAACTGAGACAATGAAGACTGTAATGATAATAAAGGAAACAAAAGATGAATAACAAAAACTTCCCAAGGAAACAAACTATGTAAACAAAACTTTTCAGTAAATAGATCAATAACATTTAAAAACCGACACAGATATAAAATCATTTCAAGTGAAAGAATGTATCTAATAATTTTAAAAAATGCCAATGAAATACTCTCTCTTACTCCTAGAATGCAACAGGGCTAACAATATCTGGACAAAAGCAGACGACTTACTAGACCAAAATGATCTGTTGTCAGTCGCACATAAACTCTTGTACCTTTGTCCCAAGTAAGGGACAGGCCAAAAGGAGTTGTAATGTAGACCATATCCCCAATTTCTTTCACAGTGAAAGGAGATCCTGGATCAGGTTTCACTGACTGACCTGGGAAAAGAATTGAAAAAGAAAATGAAAATAATGACAAAAACATTAATATTGTCTTTATATCTAAGATGTCAAACAAAATTGAAGCCATCTTGAATTATTTAGCTCACTGAGGGGAAAAACTGCTTTTTCAAAATATCACCTGAAGATGGAAAAAAGATCAATTTAATAGAATATTTATCAAAATAAACATTCACTCGCTCTGAATGAAAGTAGGAGTAAACTTACCTCTAATAAGGGGAAGTCTGAAAAAGTCAGCTGTCCCTTCTTTGCCAACAACAATCTCCATTTGTTTGAAACAAGTGACACCAGATGTGCCACACTGGGTGTTCTTGGTTGTAATGATGAAGTTGTAAGGGCTGTTGGTGGTTGACTGAGCCAATACGTAATCACATGCTCCTTGGAATTCATAATGGCGTCCATCGAATGTGGTGTAATGGGAATCACCATAGGCACTGCATGTTGAAGGGCACGGTTTTTGGTCACACTCCCAACGGCGTCCAATGCATGTACTAAAGAAGAGAAAAATCTTTTCTTAATGAAATTAAGAATATAGACATTAGATTTAATATTTGCACAACTAAAACGGTTCACTTAAAAGAAAAAAGATTGTTTCATTAGAATATTGTATTTTCATTATAGATATCTCACAAGGAAGAATTCAAGAAAATTGTACTAGAGAGCAGTACTGCATCACAATATGTAAATTAATATATAATTATCTATTACTTTTGTTGAGGTTCATATGTACTTCATTTACCATTCGTTGCAATCTTGAATGTATTTTTCTCCTTCATAGTATGCTTTCCCTGCATGATAACAAGGACACATTGTAGCGTTGACACACTTGTCCCCATCAAGGACAAATCCAGGAATACATTCACATCCTTTCTTGCAATCGGCATTGTTGCAAGTTGGTGGATTATTTTGATTTTCACAAGTTAATGGACAATTTGACATGCAGTCTGTGAAGACAGCATTATCATCACAAAGAGGTTGAACTTTTTTGATAGAGTCACCGTCAGTGAAACTTATTTTGGAGCACTGGAATTTCCCGTTGACACAAGTGCTGAAAAAAAAAAGTGGTGGATATAAATTGTGAGGATAGATGGTCAGACGGAAATAAAAAATAAAGACTGAAACAAAGCCTAATAAAAATTGGAGCAAATCATTTCGATGCATAAATTCATCACCATTTCATTTCTTCAAACACAGATTAAAAAGTTTAAAAGACATTTGAAAGCTAAAATACAATTAAATATTTTTTCTTCATTTTTTTTCCATCTCATTCTTGCATCTATCTGCTCAAATCTGATAATGGAATTTGCCCTTAAAAAGGCATGATCATAAAACTGCTCTTGTCAATTCCATGTTAATTTATGATGTTACCAAATTTCTGATCCTTGGAGAGTTGTGTAGCCTGGAGGGTAGTCTCTGCCTTGGAAAATACAAGGACACTGTGTAACAGAAACACAAGCTCCATCCTCATTCAGTGTTTGCCCATCAGGACAATTGCAGCCCTCAACACATTTCTGATCACACAAATCATCATCGTTGGTTGCAATGTCACGACAAGTGTGTTGACAAGGTTTTCCACAAACTTGGTATTCTTGTCCAGGAGGGCACTGGATCACTGATAAAAAGAAAACATCAACAAGCTCAAATTAAAAGGATATGAAAAGGCAGCAATAAGAGACATTGATCAATCAAAGAAGTCTTTAATTAAACTCATGTGCAATTAAATTAAATCAAAGACATATTCTGCTATGATTTGTTTACTCAATGTGTTTGTGTGTGTGTGTATGACTTTCAGTGCATGATAAAGACATCACCACATACGACTCAGAATCAAATGTATGAAACAATACTGAAGCAAGAAGTAAATAATTGGTTATGACCCCATGAGTTCTGCAATTAACAGCTTTCCTTAATTGCTTTTTTCTTTCTTATCAGCCATTCACTGTTCAATTTTTCAATTAATAATAATAAGAAGAAGAATAATAGATAGCATTTATATTGATTATTAATGTAATTGTTTGAATCGAGATGTAATTCAAAGCAAAGATGCAATTCAAATGCAAACAATTATCTCCTATATTGCAATTCTCCAGTTATAAAATCTACCACTCTAAAGCTCTCAAAGAACAACGTACTGCATTCTGGTATTTGGAGTCTCCAATCAATCTTGACCCCTTGAGCAGCACAGGCATCTGCATAGCCTCCAATATTTGGACACATACAGTCCTTCATATTCTCTGTGCATGCACACAGATCATAGACACAGTCATCATAGTAAGGGTTGACATCTTCCACATTCAGACAGTCTGGAACAAAAATGAATTCCAACACACTCTTCTTTATTCGGTTAAGTAATCCCAAAGTTTCATAATAACGTACCTACAAGATTTTTAATGTTAAATATTACCATATGGACAAGAATTCTTTTTTTTAAAATCATACCACTATAAGAAATCTGTTAATGATCATTTTCATGCATCTCATTTTCTGTTAATTTAACACATTTTTGAATTTCAAACTATGCAATTATAACTGTATCTCAGAATAACTCCAAAAACAAAGGAAAAACTAATTTCCATGTACATGAATACGGACTCACCATTACAAGATTTTTAGAATTCAATATGGCACACAATATGAGCATTACATTAAGACAATCTTAACTTATAAACATAATATATTTTGTTTAGAGCATGTAGGCAATTCATGCCTTTAAATACTCATGATTCAACCTAAAAAGTAAGTAAGTTCTAAAAAGTTATTAATTATTGTGTGAAAGCCTTACCTTTGAAAATGTCACTCTTCATCTTGCTACAGAAATCAGCCGCCTGTATCTTTCTTTGTGAATTTACTTCACAAGGATCAGGTTTGGATGTGATAGGCATGTCTCGGCAGGATTGTTCTGTTTTCCAATGATTCCCAAAAGCATTAGGAATTGTTTCAATATTGCCCTGCATTGTTTGGAAGTCATTCTGTTGGTTGCCATCAAAAGTTCCACACATGCCAATGGTTTTTCTCATGAAACTTGTTGGGGCCTTGATGTAAGCACGTGTACGTCCATCCCATAAGATGGTGACTCCATTGCTCAGTTTAGCCTAGAATTTTAAGAAAAGAAGTAAACTTAAGTTAAGGAAATTTGTTACAACCACTTGGCTAAAGAAAATTTGAAGTATAATGGATTTCTAAACTTTCCATTTTATGATGTCCACAAACTTAGCATATGATGTTTTCCCTCTTCTATGAGCAGGATATTTTCATGTGATATAAAAAAAATAGTGATCCCCCAGCAGCTGGGCTTTTCGAACTCAATCAAGAAATTAATCAACATCCATATTTCTTATGACAAATTATTCAAAACCATTCCTTGGTTTAAATTTCAATTTAGTTCTTGCTCAAGCTTCATTTAAATTTGTACTTCTCCTTCCTCTTTTTCCATCAGCTGCAAAAGATAAAGAATCCAAAGTACAAGGTGTTCAATGTGTATGTTCTTTCCAATAATATCAGACAGCCTTATTGAAAGAATACACAAAAACCAGATGCTAATGAGAGCTCCCCTAGTTTCAAGATAAAATATATTAGAGAACTCACCTGCATGAACAGGGAAGACACCATAGAAATTTTTATTCCTGGTCCTTCATAGGGTAGGCTCTTAATTTCTCTCCCATTGATAAATACTTGGTGGTTGTGATCCAAACGGATGTTCAGACCATTGATGTCCACACTAATGCCCCTTGTGCAAGAGGCTTCTCCATGTCCACACTGGATGTTGTCGGTGATGATACTGAAGTCTCTGTCTTTCATGAGATAGTAGGAACAGGTACCCATGAAGTTGTAACGTTTACCATCAAAAGTCTGGTAATGAGGGTCACCAGTAGCTGAGCAAGTAGCATCGCATGTTTTCCTTGTGCAGTCCCATGTTCCAGCCTTACAGGTACTGTCAAAGAACAAACAAAATATATACATTTGATGAAGACAGAGAGAGGGAGAGGAACAAAAAGACTAACAGACTGAGATGGAGGTACAAAATATTTATTTCCTCACAACAGGAAAAAAAAATGAGGGGTCAAAATGAAAGCATTCTCAAAAGTGCTCCTTAATGAACAAAACTGAAATGATGAGATATGATGGAAACATTTGAACAAACAAATGATATTACATACAAACAGCACATATATTTTATGACGTAAATTTTCTTTGCCAGAGATTGCATGAACACGTCCTAAATGAAAATTAAATCATAGTTCCAAACAGCTATTCAATATTTGAGAGACAGATATTGGAACAAGTCTGAGTACAAGTTATGCAACATGCTATCAATATTCATATATCATTAGAAACTTGTTTTGAAAATCACCATGTATTGCATTGTCTTGGAATTGTCTGGCCAGGGCTGTAGGAGCGTGAATTGTGTTCACAAGGACACTGAGCCACCTGCAGACATTGACCATTGTGGAGAACTTGACCGTCGGGACAGAAGCATCCATCCACACATGTGGCATCAGAACACACAGCATTTGCACTGGAACAGTCTTTGACGCACGGACTCCCACACTCTTTGTAGATCATGCCACTAGGACATGTAATTCCTTTTCAAAGAAAATTTCAAATAGATAATCTGTAAAATGTGTAATATGATTGTGTTGATTTGAATTAAACATAACATAAGAAGTTAAGAGTGTGGTAGAAATTAGTCTTTAAATCTCATGTGGCAATTACTAAATGAGAAAAATATGTATGATTGCAGCAAAATATACAACCAAACATATTAACGCTCAATACAGTAGTTGTTCTCACATTGGGAATATTGGGAAAATATCATAAAAAAAACAATACTAAAAGCAATCTTTATCTATAAATTATGTAGATAACATTGTCTCCGTGTCACGCTATTCGTCAAAATCGTACATTTTGACAAAGAGTTTCTTGTCTGTGACATTTTTGAATTACCAAGTCAATAATAGCTTTAATTATTAAGGCGGGAATCAGAGGGTAGTAGCTTTGCAGAAGTAGACTGTAGCAGTCGTAGAAGTAGCAGAAGTAGTAGCAGGTAGTGATAGGAGTAGAAACAGCAGTTTCAGAATAAAGTTTTGGTACCAGATTATTAAATGTCATCAACATTTTACATATTATTAACCACAACATCAAGGTGTATCTTAGACTCAATATTTCAAGTGTGATTTGTTTTTTTTGAGATTGTCAAAATTTTCAACACTCTCTAAACCATCCTGCTTATGTGCCCTCTCCAAAAATTTGTTCTTTCAAAAGTGTTATATTGATTAATACTTATAGTTTGTGCTTGTATACTGCTTTTAACAATCTGGATGTATCCCAAAGCAGTTAACAAGAAAGATCAAATTGTTTGTTGATAAATTGTTTCAGGGACAAGTGAGACATGAGGGTCATAGATGAGCCCAGGAGAGTAAGATGATAGAGAAGTTGAAAGAGAAAACAGGTGAGAGGAGAGATTATATGATTTTATTATATGATAGGGTATGGTATTGGCTACTTTATCGCAAGGTTAGGTAGCAGTCTCAAGATTAGGAAGTGGCCATCTAGCCTTCTAGTACTTATCCATACATAGGAAATTTGACTAGAGACAGTTAAACTGCTTTTTTGCTCTGAAAGCATGACCAGGAATAAATTATGTTGTGCTTTTATCATATATGGCTCACCACAACGTCCTGGTTTTCTCCAACTGAGTTTAATTTGTTTTGCAGCACAAGCTCTTGAGTAGGCCTCCATTGAGCTGCACATACAGTCGTCACTGTTTGAGTTGCAACAATCAGCTCTGCATGCTTCAAAATACTCATTCGGATCCACAGCCTGTGAATAGAGACAGTGTGCTCTTTCAGTTCATCCTGACCAAAGATCCTTTTTTCAATTTTATAATTTAATTAACTATTAAAAAACGACAACCAGAGACCTATGATAAAAAAAACAAAAAAAACAATAGCATTTATATCAACAATCAAGATTGATATGTTATGCTTTTGACTATTATTTATGATCATAATAAGACAAAATGTTCACTCAATTCCAGTTTCCATCACAGGAAGAAGGGTACCAATCAGGGAATTATGTGATTTGTTTTCTACTTAAACCATGAACAAATTCAAGGGAGATTAACTCATATTATAAATTTTAAAACATTTAAAAAATGTAAACCAAGCTTACATGATGGCAGGGTATGAAATCAGGATCAGTTGTTATGGCCTCACAGTTGCTTTGAGCTGTTGAAGATCTTCCAACATTGGCATTGCATCCTCCAAGTTGTGCAACAGCTTGGCATTTTTGACCTGATACAGCAATTATTTAAATGTATAAAATTTACAATAATATTCAATATTTACAATAATTACAAATTACAGTTATTATTTTATATGTTTGAGGGACACATTTATTTACAACAATCAAAACTTCAAGGAAAGCAGTTTTCAATATTTTCAAAATTTTTTTCCACATCTTGCAATATTTAAATAGTTCAAGGAGTATGTGACATAAAGAAGTCACCGAATAAAAGAATAAAAAAAAGGCAAGGAACAGTTTAACAATAAACACAATAAACTACAAGGATGAAAAACAGTTTTCTAGACTGATAACTGATACATCTCTCAAGCTATAAAATTCATTGTTGTAAGTTTTGTGACATATTTAGGTGTATGAGGCCTACTGTACAATTACCCAGGTCATTTTTTTTCCAGCTCTCCCCAAAATCGGCCATTGAGGAAACCACTTGGCCATTTTGCGTAGTAAAGTCATCATTTCTGTCTCCATTGTACGTCCCACACAAGCCACCTAGCTTTCCTTTCAGGTCATCAGACACCTACATTAATCATAAATGCAGAACAAGATACACATCTAGTACTTGCATTTTAACTTCCCTCATTTGTTCTTCAACTTTGCATCCAACAAATAGAAAACATTAGGACTATCAATTAAGAAATATGAGGATTAAATTGAATATCACTTTCAGATCATTTTGTTAATATATGCAAGGATAATCTCCTTTGGAAATTTCTTAAGAGATGCTGCTGTTAACACTGATGGAGATGATTTTCCAATGAAGAAAAGTAAAAATTGTTGACACTGATGAAGAATTGAGAACATGCATAGTATATAGTGGTTCCTTTGAAAGAGGACAACTGGTGGCAGTCATCCACAGGTTTCAAAAAGTATTCTCAAAATCAAACCCCTTGATATACGTTTCCAAAACTTTGCATGTAGAGTTCTGTAAAATTCAACATTAAAAGTCCCCGCCTGTTTCATGCCTGTGACTCCATTCCCTTTTGGCAAGGGTCAAGACTGATAAAACTCAGCTCATCTTTTCTTCAACTGGGAATAGTTTAGTGTGCATTTTACAGATTTCTTCTTACGGTTAAGAATGAATAATTATTCTTTCAATTATAAAATAACCATGAAAGATAAATCATGCCAAATTGTCAGTCTGAGTAGAACAAATAAATAACAACAAACAACAAAAACACAGCACTGACCGCTTTCAAAAGACTAAGTTGCCGCGGCGTCTGCTAAAAATAGGAAGTTTTGCATGTTATTCGATTCCTATCACAGATTTTGATACATGTCTGCTTTTGCTTTGAGAGTAGAAGTCTTAAAATAAATATTTCGCTTTTATGGACGCGCAAAAAGGTCATGATTGATCGACTGTAGATTACCATAAACATCTGGCAACTGTCATTCGCACAGTGCAAAACACTCTTGTACGTATCATCATCATCATCATCACCATCATCATCATCATCATCATCATCATCATTTTCATCGTCAGCAGCGCAGTACTAGTCGTAGTACCCCTACTAGTAGTAGAAGTAGTATCTAGTAGTAGTAGTAGTTGTAGTAGTAGTAGTAGTAGTAGTAGTAGTAGTAGTAGTAGTAGTAGTAGTAGTAGTAGTAGTAGTAGTAGTAGAAGCAGCAGTAGTAGAAGTAGTAGTCGTAGTATAGTGGTAGTAGTAAAAGCATCATCATCAGCAGCAGCATCAACAGCATCAGCATCATCATCATCATCATCATCATCATCATCAACATCAGCAGCAGCAGCAGCAGTGTGTAGCAGCGTCTTACCTGGATAAAGACCGACTGGCGTCCGTCCCACTTGATGACGAAACCTGTAGAGCTGCTGACAGTGAGGTAGTTGCCCACGTTCTGGAACACCACCCCTTCTCTTGATCCAGGGATGGACAGCACCTGCAGAATGAATGTGATGTCCAGAATTGTTCCACTGTGATCGTACTCAAAAAGTAATTATATCGTTGGTTAGGTTAGTTCAAAGGTCAAATCTAGGCATTGGTTTCGTGTTGTTGTTGTTGTTGTTGTTGTTGTTGCTGCTGTTGCTGTCGTTATTATTATTATTATTATTATTATTATTATTATTATTATTATTATTATTATATTGTTGTTGTTTTTATTATTATTATTATTATTATTATATTGTTGTTGTTGTTGTTGTTATTTATTATTATTATTATTATTATTATCATTATTATTATTATTATTATCATTATTATTATTTTTATTATTATTATTATTATTATTATTATTATTATTATTA
>JBCIKM010143982.1:0-12500 GCA_039654465.1 Melibe viridis | reverse complement strand
GCTTGTTTATAATATGTCGACCGATTCTCGAACGGGTCACAAATGGGCTACTGTTTGGCACGAGGGTTGTTTACACCAACGGCGCGAGTTTTCCTTCGGAATCCCACGGTCACCCCCTTCATTCAGGTAAAGTCTATTGACCATTTATCTAGATAACAGGTACAATAAGTTTTTTTAAAAATATTACCCCTGGTAATTGTTTTGAATTTCAAACCAATGTCTCGAATCTCACTTGACGACTATCAAAGCTGGATCAGCATCCGTGGATTTACGCAACTTGCTCTGATGACGAGCGGCACTTTTATTTTAGATATTCATTTCAGTCCTTGTTTGTATGGATATAGATGTGTAGATATGTAAATATCAATATAACAGTTGTTTTCGACTCTAACTGGGCCTCAGATTGAATACTTTTAGGCTTCATAAGATCTACACAACAGTGGAGAATCCACTGCCAAGCAGAGGGGAAACGCTGATATTGGGACCTGGGTCCGCATAATACTTTTTTTGTTTTCTCTATTTATTTAGACCCTGGATCACTGCCTAGTGACCAGACTCTCACTTTGTATGACACTTTTATTTTGAACTTGATATGTCCTCCTGACAAGCTTGAACTTTTGCAATTTGATGTCTATTTAGACTGATTCTTCCTTCACGAGAATACTTCGCTTATAAAGTTACTGATCCTCTCACTCAAAAGCTTTAGCGCAAAATCATATTTTTTTCGAAGTGGCTAGCTGTACTTAAGGACGGCCTGTCCTGGAGTACACGTTTTGAAGGGCTGCTTGTCCTGGAGTCAATATGTACTGAAGGGCTGCTTGTCCTGGAGTCTGCTATCTGTACTTTCAACGCATCATCATTGGAAAGGAAAGGGCATCATGCAGGGACATCTGTTTCACGCATTGAGGGGTTTCACCCCAGTCCTGTCGAAGGCCACATTCAGTGTGTGAATACAGTGTGTGTGGTGCAAATCACAAAGAGCTGTGTTAAAATTTCTCAATTTGACTGAGTTGGCATGGCGTAGTAGTGGACATACAACACAAGATCGCTTTTGCTGTTGGCAAAGCGTTTTTATCTTTTTTTTTTTTCCATTATTATCAAAGACTCTCCGTAACAGTCTTTGTTATTATTAGAAACTGCAATTAATAAAACAACTGGAAGCAGAACAGAGTTGTAAAACCTAATATTTAGTCTTAGTATTCTTAGAGAATTTGAATAAAATTCTATCCAATGAGACAATTATCACCCAATTTCTGACTCTGGTGCATTTCTGCTTCTGTTTATGTTCTTTTATAGCAAAGCTTTTGTCTTACTTTTTCTCTTGTGTGGAGTTCTAGAGGCAGGAGTGACAGTTTTGGTAGAGGAGGGTGTGTGTTGGGAGGGGTGCGGTTGGTGGAGGATAATAATTTGGAGTTGATGGGGCTTCTTGTGTTATAAATTATCCAACTTTTAATTTTTTCCTTGTCCACAGGGCAAAGAGCAGCATATCCCAAAGGAGGCTTCTCTGGCTTCTTTCGTCTTATGTTGTAGAATTATCTTATCATATCCTATCATAATAATAAGTGTAGAAAATGTTTTCTATCTGTTTCATTCCATTCAACATTCATCAATCATAATCCTGTGATTCTTAATTTTATTGCTCATTTGTCCTCCATCAGAAAATTTTCCACTGCCTAAAGATGACTGGAGAAAGTCCCAATGCTGAAAAGTTATCGTCTTCTGACTTGGAGCCCTCGAAGTCTAAAAGGGGCAAAAGGAAGCAAGAAAATGAGAACAAAACTGACAACGTGAAAAAAGCCAAAGTAGAATCCAGCAGCAAAGATGTAAAAACACAAGAACCAAAAAGTGGAGGAGAAAATGAAGTTTGTGCTGAAGATTTTATCGATAAAATCGCCCAAAAGCGTAGCAAAGTATGTCAAGATGTCTCCGGTTTTAAGTTCAACAAGAAGCGTGTGCGTATCCTCACAGATGTGGAGGATTTTGCCGAGGACAGCAATGGAGTCGTCTACTGGATGTCCAGAGATCAGAGAGTTCAAGGTCTGTGGTGTTTAACCCTTAGTATTTTTCTCTTTGGTTAAGATTTTATTTTCCATCCATTTTTGATTTTAACAAAATATAGTGGTTATATATTGATTGCAAACTTTTTACTCTCAATTCTTTGGGTTTATCAACCCTTTCTTAAAAACCCCAGAGAGTTTGTCCTCGTCTTCTGAAAGATGGTGGTAAAGATTGGCAGGTCTATCAAGTGCATTTCTGCTACCGTCAGGTTCTTCGCAGTGTCTCCGTTACTGTAGATTTTTCTCCACAAATGGTATGCAGCCCAGTCAGCATTGTACGTTGATAGCACAAAAGGTTATAGATAAATAAAAGTCATCTTTGTGCATTGAAACAATATCCTATTACTCTACCTTTAAAGCTAAGAGTTCAACTTTTAATTGAAATCATAGTAAAAGTGAAAAAGAAAAAAAAATGGAGGTTGAGTTAGTCACGCCAAGATTGCTCCTTTTTTAAAATTAGGAATTGAAACCCATAGTACATTTACATTGTCATGTCTTCTCCCCAGACAATTGGGCCTTCCTGTACGCCCAGAGGCTGGCGATGAAGCTAGAGGTACCGCTCCACGTGTGCTTCTGTCTGGTGCCCAAATTCCTGGAAGGCACCATCCGCAGTTTCGGATTCATGATGAAGGGCCTGGCGCAAGTGGAGCAAGTCAGTGCCTTTGATTTTTTTTTTTTTGGTTCTTTTAGCTCAATTTCATTCTATCTCTCCATTTATAAGGTCAGGATAGTAATACTTTTTTGTTTTATTTTCTACTAGTGTCAAAACCTTTGTGTGAAAAAACGAAAGGCTCAGTTAGGTGGACCATATGATAAGAAATAAAAGCACGGACAGTTTTTAAAGGAAAAGGAGAAAAGAGGGTTAAGCAGACCACCAATGACGTATGAGGAGGGTGGAAGGGGAAAGGGGCAGTGGCATGAAGTTGCAAGAAATGGTCGATGCTGGCCAGGATAGAAGGAAGTCAAGGCAAACTGAAGATGAGTGACGTGGCAGCCAACATCGACATTGGAGTTGACAAGTCATGGTGGCAGTGTCAAAACTTTCCTTCCTTCCCCTATCATGTTGGGTGTGTGGTGAGAAATTTTGTGACTAAATAATCGGCTAAGTTGTTTTAGTATTGTAAGATTTAGTTTTTAAATCTTTTTTTTTGTTTTGTTATCCTTTTCCCTTCATACTGCCTTAGCAGTGTTGGAACCCAGCTTCAACGAGCTGAGAAAAACTCTGGATCACAAGAAATGAAGACAAGCAGATGATCATTCCACCGCGCCTAATCTTGCGTGGCGTAATGAGTAATACATAAGAGGTTTTACTCGATATAAAGCCAAACAATATTTGCTGTTGCCTTTGGTGATATCTGCTCATTGAGAAAGACCAGTAGTGATTCGATATACCACACAGCATAGTTTTTAAAACTGTGTTTTAAATTTCTTCATTGCAGTTGTCACAGGTGCAAAATGTGGTACCTACATCAGTATTTGCTAACAATCTACTACTATCGAAAGGGCAACTTTTCTTGTCACCAAGGCATAATATCACATCTGCACTAAACTGCTGCATAACTTCTAGTATGATTATTATCATAACTAGAAAAAGGGCCTGTTTTATCAACATTTAGAAACCAACTCTTGTCGAGCAAACTATTTCATCAAGCAGGTAACACACCCACACACGCCCACAACAACATTAACAACAAAAAGAAAGAAAAAAATTGGCCATTGAGGGATTTGAACCTTAGCCAGCAATAACAAAATTGATGTCATGATCTTTTCCTTTATTATTTCATTTTTTGAAAAATGTTTTCCATTAATTGTCATTATTTTCACCAAACTGATTTAAAATGAAAAAAATTGTTATTTCATTATTACGTCATGTTACACATTTAATTACAAGTTCTATGATAATTGCTATCACGAAATGTTTGCCTGCCTGCCTTGCCCCACACACATGGTGGCGCCACCAGGATTGCCGAGCCCTGGACATCCCGTTCCACCTGCTGCTCGGTGAAGCCAGTGCCACGCTGCCAAAACTCCTCAAGGACTGCAACGTTGGGGGCGTTGTCACAGACTTCTCCCCACTGCGGGTGCCTGCCAAGTGGGTGCAAGACCTGAAGGAGGCTCTGCCGGAGAACGTGCCCCTCTGCCAGGTAAATGCTTGCTTTAATGGCACATGAATAAGAATCAAACGCCTTTGTGGTTTGATCTGTTTCTTCTTTTAACTAACTCTTTCATCTTACTTGCCCCTGGGCTCCTCTATGACCCTGGTGTGTCATGGGGTCTTAAAATCTCCAATAAACAAACAAACATCATTTGCAGCTCTCCACCTCTGATTGTAGTTTCAGTTTTTCTACAATTAAAAATTGCTTTCCACATCATAAGGTAGAAACAGTCCAGAATAGGCCTATATGGCTGTTTTTTTTAAAGGCTATTTGGAATATGGCCCTTGGCTCCCCTTGAGGGCCTCTCACCTTTCAGCATTTGGGTCTTGTGTTTTCAACACTTCATTTCAGCCATTTTTAAGACTATCAATTCTCAGCTTTTATAAAAAACAGCATCCATGCACCTTGTCTTACAACAATGCCTATTGTCTTGAAACTGTTTTGTTAGTAAGCTTGAAAATGACTTTCCCTCCCTAGTGTTACAGACTCATTAAGTTTGATTTAATGATAAAATGGGTAATAGAATTTTAATGTAAATTGATGATGGAAGATTTTGAGATTTGTATCTATGAGAAAAGATTGCTTTTTCTAAATGATGAAATTCATGCTCTTTGCGCGATTCTTATTTTGTTGTTGTAGCTTTTACTTTTAGACTGGATCACAAAAATTTCAAGGCATTAGTTGTCGGGCAATGCTATGTTATTTTATGTTATGTGATAATGTCATGTTATGTTATGTTACATGCAATGGGCAGGTGGACACCCATAACCTTGTGCCGTGCTGGGAAGCCTCGCCCAAACTGGAGTATGGAGCCAGAACCATTCGCAACAAGATTCACAACCAGCTCAGTGGATTCCTCACAGAGTTCCCTCCCCTTGTCAAGCATCCGCACCCAGCCAAGAAAATTCCAGAGGTTTGTTTGGAAGAGGGTTTCTCTATAATTTATATGCCTGTTTATTTCGATGGTACGTTAAAGGTGGACAGTTTGGCTTCGGTAGTTATATTTTGTGTTGCACTTATTATGCGACTGAACCAAAATTGGATCTCTGCTGTGGCACTTGAAGTTGCAGTTATATTTGTAGGGATGGAACATGTTCCGGTTTTTCCGGAACCTCCTGTTTTTTTTCCAGCCTGAAAATTAGGGGAGTGTTCTAAATTTATGTAGCTAGTTTTAGAGCCCAATAACAAATCTAACTCTCTCGGGATTGCCTCTGCCATGGCACTGATGTGTTCCTGGATGGAAAGGTTTTAAAAGTTATTTTTTTCTTCTTTAATTTCTTCCTCTTTGTTCTCAGCTTACCGACTGGAAGAAAGCGGATGCCACCCTGGAAGTGGATCGCACGGTGAAGGAAGTGACCTGGGCCAAACCTGGGACAGAGGCAGGGCTGCGCACACTGGAATCTTTCTGTGAGAAAAGGCTCAAGCATTTCTCTGCCAGCAGGAATGACCCCAACAAACAGGCGCTGAGTAACCTGTCTCCCTGGATTCATTTTGGTGGGTGTTGGAGTGGTGGCCTATCTGTATGTATGCACATAGTGCGTTAGTGCTATTTTTCTTCCCCTGTTTGTTCTATGACAATTACAGGCCTGCCAGCAATTTTTAAATTTAATAGCCATTCCAGAGTTTCTCGTTCTTCTACTCATTTTTGTATTTTGAGTGGGCTAAGTAGAATTATTAACCACAGGCATGGTTTGAGAAGCTTTCGAAAACACCCCCAAGTCCTGTCTCATAGCTGAAGATATACTAAGTGTCCCCAATTTCCCTTGCATTTGATTTGCAAAAAAAAAGATGTACTTTCTTAACTATATCAACATCGGTTAGTACGTCTTTCAAGAACCAAGTTAGTTTTCATTTTTCGAGTAGTGATATACTTTATTATATTTTGCAACCCAGTTGAGCCCTTGTCATGCCAAAGCCCAATCCTGAGAGCCGTATTTCTCATATTTGAAACTCAGTGCCTAGTCTTATGTATCAAATTGAAACCCGCTCCCACCCCTTATATATGATTGAGTTAGCTTTTTTTGTCTTAAAATTTTCCAAAGATAAGTTGCTCTGCTTATATGAACTGTTCTGTTTGTATGATTTTATATTTTTTTTTTACAATTTGTGACAATCTTCAGTCACAGCTTGAGGGCAGTTGGTGAGTGTCCTTGGTGGGTGTCCTTGGTTGGCAGTTCCACTTCTGTTTCTCATCTTTTGCACTGAATCTATCATTTTACTTTTTCACCTTTTCTGTGATGTCTTGTTTTTCCTTGTTTTGTTTGCAGCGCAGTGGTCATCCCTTATTTCATGCCTTCCGGTACTTAACTGAAGGGTCACAAGTTAAATGTGCTGAGTACTTTTGTACACAAAGGGGATTTTCAGATCCTGGGTCTTCCTGGACCATTATCATGCTCTTATGGGTGATGTCCATTGCTTCTTTTTGTAAGGAGATGATGATATGATGCACTGTGTGCCTCCCCAGGTCAAGTGTCGGTGCAACGGTGCATCATTATGGTCAAACAGTACCAGTCTCGGTACAGCGAGGGCGTGGCAGCTTTTGTGGAGGAGGCCATCATCCGAAGGGAACTGGCAGACAATTTCTGCTACTACAACGAGCATTATGATTCCATTAAGGGTGAGGGATTCTGCTTATTATTATTATTATTATTATTATTATTATTGTTATTATTATTATTATTATTATTATTATTATCATCATCATTATTATTTTTATCATCTTTACTATTAATATTATTATTATTATATTATTATCATCATCATCATCATCATCATCATCATTATCATTATCATTATCATCATCATTATCATTATCATCATCATCATCCATAATCATCATCATCATCATCCATCATCATCATCATGTCATCATCATCATTATTATTACTATATTATTATTACTATTATTTTTATTATTATTATTATTATTATTATTACTATTAAATAAATAAATTAAATGTGATGTCGATTGCTCAGCGATCAACACAACTCAATACATGCGAGAGTCAAGCAATCACAATCGTGGCTAGTGTTGAGAGTGGTGACGTGTTGGATCACTCCCCTGCTCTGCTGCTCCATGTATAGCCTTTGGCCAATGACATTGTGCCCTTGAGTAAAGCATTTTACAACACATACCTCATCCTATCGGAGATGAATGTAAAGACCTCTGCAAGATATTGTAAAGGAATTAGAACATACTGATGACTATGAATAAGCACATTATAATGTCCATATTATTATATATAGTAATTATTAATGTTAATAATATTATAATGATTATAATTATAATCATTATTATTTTGATTATTATTCTAATTATTCGTCAAATAATTATTATTATTATTGTTATTATTATTTTCATTATTATTATTATTATTATTATTATTATTATTATGAATATTATTATTATGAATATTATTATTATTATTATTATTATTATTATTATTATTATTGTTATGTGTATAGGTGCCTATGACTGGGCAAAGAAAACGCTGAAGGACCACCGCAATGACAAACGGCCGTACCTGTACACCCGGGAGGAGCTAGAGCAGGGCAAGTCTCACGACGACCTCTGGAACGCTGCACAGGTAGTTGGCCATTGCATCAACAGAATCTCTGAGCTATTATTGTAAACATTCTCTCTCATTTCTGTCCCTGTCTCTGTTTGTCTGTCTGTTTGTCTCTCTCTAGTGTCACTCTTAACACAACTGGTTTACTACTAAAGGCATGTGATGCTGGTTTTGAGCAGGAGCTGTGTAATGAAGTTACGACAGGAGGGAAAGAGAAAGAGTTTTATCAGTCTTTTTGACCATCATGTTTTCTAAGCTCCTATTGTGACTGTTTACAGTGTGAGTAAACCTCATAGTGTCTCATTTTAAAGCCCTGAGACCATAGTTGCCGAACATTCTGATAAATTCGTATTTAGTACAAATTTTGACTTACGAGTACAAAAGTATGATTTTCTCAGTGAAAGTATGACTTATTGTAATGTCTCATTGTGACTGGTGGTTGTACCCCTTATCCATAAGGGGTACAAGGAGTTTTGTTTTTCTCCATGACTTGAAGTTGGCGATCGTATCATTGCACAACCTGTCACGTAAAACTTTAGGGTGTGTTTCATGTGGCTGGACGATAAAATGGCATCAGGTGACACGCTCTCACGTGCAGACCTACCATTCCGATATCATACCGATAGTGGGACGAAAATTTTATAAAATACCTATTTACCAGTGTTGTTGACCTGTGTAGAAACATGTTTTCCTCATTGGTTGTAAATGCCGCAGGTTGTGTGTGCACCCTCTTCCATATGAATGAGCCCTCATTAATTAACAGCATCTGTGAGAATTTGTTGATCAGGGTAAGATTCAAACTCATGCCCTTTCTACTTTAAAGGGCAGAAATCAAGGGGACAGTACCAGCATGTTCGGGACAAGAATATTATTACAGATGTTTATGAGATACAACAACAGCAATAAAAAATACATTGGGATATACCTACTCTGATGGAAATTAGAATTTAAATTATACATAGTGCTTATTCACGGTCATCACCATACTCTAGGTCTTAGGCTTTACAATACCATGACATCCCTGGCAGACAGAACACAATTATATGACGATACAAGCCACCTGTTATGTTCGTTATAATTTTTTTGGACAGAGAGACAACGTTCTCTACAACCAGGGGGGCCTCTGAGCTTTCCATTCATCTCCAATAGGATTAGCTTAGTGTGGTAAAGTGCTTTATCCAAGGACACAAGGCGATGGCGTCAGCAGGAGTTGCACCCACACTCTTCAGCATGAGAGCCCAATGCCACCGAAGCCACACATGCATGTAGGGGCAGATGAACAGGCAAGAAAACAAGTAGTCAAGGCGAGATAACAGGTTGCTAAGAACGGTAGAAATATAGCAGGGATGGTTTGTGGGTGCCTTTTATCAAATAATTACTCTTTTAAAAGGATAAGAGAACTACTCTGTCATTTGGAACCTTTATTGAAGCAAACCGTCCTTGTGGTAGATGGGCTAGTAGCTTGCCAACCTATTGATATTCTTGTCTCCTTTCTGCATTTCTGGAATTGTTGATGAATAAAACACTTAAAACTTTCGTCATACAGATTTTTCCCCTCAAGCGATTTTTCCCCTCAAGTTACCAATGGAGCTTATCCTAATGATTAAAAAAAAAAATTTGCTTGAACGGCAGGTCTGAGTAGTAACAAGGGAGATGCGTAGCCAGTCTTTTGACTTTACATCTCTTTCAACTTAGCACACTTGTGTGTTTAAAGCTTCATGCGTGTGTGATATAAAAACTGATCGGGTCTTGGAGCCCTGGTGTGCCATCATTTTGCCTTCAGAGTTTGGAAAAGACGATTTAATTTTTTGGCACTTACAGATGAACACGAAGATCCACCATTTAGAGCCTTCCAAAGCGAATACATTGTTTTTCACTGATTCTCCATTTATACTTTGCTGAATTGTCTGGCAGCGATGCATGCTCATAAGTGTAGAGATGAGTGTGTTAGCCTGTCAACAGGCACATTAGTAGTCGCCTAACATGCGTCTTGATGAAAAGGATGTGCGTATAATTGCTATTTTTCAGTGTTTGGCAATAAAGAACCTCATCTCTGCTGTGAAAACTGAATGTTCTTGTTAAGACAGACATTCGAGACTTTGCACTAAGTTACCTTGACCGATTCTTACCACGACATCGTCTGTTGCTCTCATACTTATAGATTCTCCTGATACAAACTGCCATCACAAAAGGCTGAAATGCATGTCTAGGGGATTTTCAATTGTTGAGGCGTTTTCTTTGTGATAATTTGGTTGGTTTTTTTGTTATTTTGTTTTTTCGTTTATTTGTTTGTTTTTATTGGCTTTTTTATCTAATTGGAATCAAAAGATAGGGTAAAAATGTGCTGGTTTTGGTTAGATTAATTAAGCTTACAAATTATGTAGATTTTAATTTTGAGGGGAAATGGATGTTTCAATTTTTTTACCAACAAAGTAAAGGGGTTCTTTTTTTTTTTTTCTTCTACTAACAATTGATTGTCACTTCTTGTAAAAAACAAAACAAAAAGGAACTCGAAACAATAGATTCCAAATATTATTAAGGTTTTCATTCTGACTGAACATCCATTAATGTTAATACCATCATTAAGAGTTAAACTGGGTTTTATCTTTTGCTGGAGCATTCCTAATTTTGGTTTTGGAAAAATGGCAGCTATGCCTGAGACCAAAGGGACCATTGACCATCCCTCCCCCTTATAATGATAAATGGACAAAGTAATAAAGTTTGTACATTTTTCTTTATATTTTGTTTTTTATTTTTGAGCACAAGCTGTTTTTTGTTTGTTTGTTTTTTTGTCTGATAAGTGTTTTACGGATCTATCACTCCGTCAGATTTCAAAGGAATGAAATTTGAATATTTCAATTATCACTTGCTGCCTACCCAATCCATTGACAGTAATTGCTACTCAGTGAATTTGATTGGGGACCGCTGACCTCTGACCTCACTAATGTACTCCTGAGTGTTGAGTAAAAGAATGGAATAACAGTAGAGCACTTCTAAAGAATAGAAATATACCAAATGAGTTCTCTGTGTTTCAGTAAAATTTAATCCCTACAAGGTGCTCTAAATTTTGTCCTAATAATCAACAGTTCTTAGTACATGATGCTTTATAGGTGGAGTCGACTGTCGTTGAGGAAGCTCAGAAATCACAGATCTCATTGTATTCTGCTCTTTTATTTGTGGCGATGAGACAATCTTTAGAGCTGATGCCGACTTCAAGACACGGATATCTCCCCATGGAATGGAGGTGTAGCTATATGCTACTACTACTACTACTACTACTGCTGCTGCTGCTGTAGTTGTTACAGAATTGAACTTCTTCCCACAGATCCAGCTGGTGGCGGAAGGCAAGATGCACGGCTTCCTGCGCATGTACTGGGCCAAGAAGATTCTGGAATGGACCAAATCCCCTGAAACTGCCCTGGCCGACGCCATTTACCTCAATGACAAGTACAGTCTGGATGGGAGGGACCCGAATGGTTTTGTGGGTATGTGATGACCGCTAGTTTGTTGTCAATGGTTTCCTGCTCACATTAACCTTCGATGTGTTTTGTCCACATGCAAAGTTTCTGGCGGCTTCCTTAAATTAAAGGAATCCTGTTAAGGCATTGAATAGTGAGACTCATTCATGGATATTCCATTAGGAATGGGGTATGGAAAATAAATATTTAAGTTTCCAGATCGACCATTAACTCAATGGGTTTTGCTTTGCTGGAAAAGACAAAATCTTCACGGAATTCTTGAAAATCCTAAAAAAAAAAAATGTTTCAAGTCAGTATTTTTTAAATTGTTTTTCTCAGTTAACATCTACGAGAAGTGCAAGCATAAAAAGTTTTACATAGAAAGCTATAGTACAAATATTTGATAGAATTCTATTACCTTTTTGGCGACTAAATTGAACAGCATGAAATATAAAACGAAAAATAATGTTTCGGTCAACCTTTTTAATTTAACAATACGGTCCACAGTGAACTCTTTTTCCATAATGTAGCGTACTGTAATAATCCATTTATATAGATAGCGCCAAATCCACCGTGAGTGCTCTTAAATGCTTACAATGGTGTAACACCAGTCGGCTGTGGTTGATGACGTTATTATGTATACGCTGTATGTTCATTATAATATTTGCACTACAACATTTGTGGTTAAAATTATATTTGCTGAAATTCTTGGACTGTAAGCCCCAAAGCCTAAATTTAGAGAGAAAATTAGTTTTTTTGCCAAATATAAGCTGCATCGGACTATAAGCCGCAGAGACGCTAGACACTGTTCATTAACAAACTAAATGGAGACAAGAATACTGATCTCTAATGGTTAAGAATCAGGATTTTAACAGCATGATTGATTATGATTTTCGTTTTCGGAATGTAATTAAATGTGAGGCGGTCCAGGAAAACCAGTCGCATGTCAGAGAAGAGTTTGAGCTGGAGCCGATTACAGATAAAATACCTTGTTTTAGAAAATTTTTAGTTTCTAATAGATTCAAGATTCAAAAGGTTTTATTAGGCATTTGCCAATACATTAAAATCTCATTCAGTAACAAATTCTCCATAGCATATAAGATATGAAAATAAATAAATAAGCAAGTAAACAAGCACATTAATCTTTTATCTTTAATCTACATCCTTAATAATTTTTAGAACGAAATTCCATCTCTAAATACTTTAATTTATTCATTTTAGGGATGCTGTCGAACCCATTCCTCTTCACAACTGACCCAC
>JBCIKM010143871.1:0-13664 GCA_039654465.1 Melibe viridis | reverse complement strand
TCTCTCTCTCTCTCTCTCTCTCTCTCTCTCTCTCTCTCTCTCTCTCTCTCTCTCTCTCTCTCTCTCTCTTAACCTGCCAACAACCAGTTAAAGCTAGATGATTTACCATTTTTATTATAATTTTACCTTCCTCTGCTACAATGAACAGTGAACTGGCCTGCTCTTGATTTGTCCTGATTTTTGTTTCATTGAATGAATCTTGATAATAATATATGTTTGAACCTGAGAACTTGGTCTATGACAACTCAGAAGCCAAAATCATCAAAAAGCCCCATTATGGTGCTGAGAAATATTTATCTTGCTATAAATTTGTGCTATCCACTTCTCTCTGTTCTCACAATGTCTGACTTTAATTTTTCTTTGTTGTTTTCTTTGTTATCTGAGCTGGGCAGGTCTGTTATGTTGCTATTTAGAAGAAAATTGATATCCCACCCCCTTCTTAAAGAAAATAAAAAAACTCCAGAAAAATAATACCTTATGATGTGGATTGGATGAGCATGATATGAGTACACCTCGCATGATATGACCTTTTTCATTTACAGTTTTAGAGCTTTAACATGCTATAAACTCTTTTGGTGCCTTAAGGTTCCAGAGCATGCAAAATAATTTTTTATTGATTAGGTGTGAAATGTATGTCTTTCTTCTTTAAAAAAAAAAAGACAGAAAGAAACATAAGAATTTTGATTTGATATTTGATTCTGATTTCCTCCCCCCCCCTTCCTTATGGTAACCAGAAGGAAGAAAATATTAATGAGGGCTTTTTTCTCTTCTATTTCTTTACAGTCTGACGAGATATGCTACGCAGTGTTATGCCTTTTCTCCTACTTGGCAGCGGGGATGGAACAAAGGAAGCAGTCTTAGCCTCTCACTTTGACAATATATTATAGCGCTTTGGTTTTATTCCAATCCTTATCACTTCTCCAGAAAAAAAAAAAGAACAATTCTACTGTAATGGATGAGTGACTTCTTCTTGTAATTCATACAATTCATACGCTATACAGGGTGCTTTTTAATATTTTTTTTATTATGCTCCGATTTATAATTTGAAACAAAAAAATCAAGAAAGATAGAAAGTTCCAGCTTTCTGCCAAGGCTCAGGTATTCATTGGCATTTTGTGTCATACCAGTTTGACCGCTTAACATCCTTTGGTTAATTTGCTGTGACGTCACTTTTTGAACCATCGTAAAGCAAGTGGCACATGAACTAAATAAATGCATGGTACCTATAAAATGAGATTGGTGATAATATCGAAAAAGTCAAAGCTGCAATTTGCTTTCAAGACTTGAGGTCAATTAATTTAAACCAGAGAGCTGTCAAGAGAGAGTACCGTAGCATGTGACACCTTCAAGGGGCAAAGACCATTCGGACCTGGCACAAGAACAAGGTCGAGTTGCCAACGTCAGTGGCATATAAAACAAGTAAGCAAACCATCGCCTGACACCCCGAGTTCACCCAAAATAACCCCTCTGGAGGATTTTTTTTTGGCTTTGCTTTTTGGGTTTTTTTTTATTATGACGAGATTCCTTTTTCTCAACCCCTATAAAAGAGAGCTGAGATCACAACTGCAGATGTTGGTAGAAAACAGAGTCGCACAAGTTGAGCTCTGATTCAGTTTTTATTCAAGCCACCCTTGCCATTGATATCACATTGATTCAAATTCAATAGTCAAAAGTTTTCTTATCATGAGCCTATTCGTGTTAATTATGGATATTTTTCTGTTCATTTGTGTGTCATGATCCAAAAACAGCACAGTCCAGCTTTAGTGTCATAATTTTGTAATTGTCTTTACTAGGATATTGTCATGAATGCCTAACAAAATGCTAATAAATTCTTGTTACCTCGCAAAAAGAATTTTTCAGGTATCTTTCTTGGTTTTTTAGTTCTTCCAATTATAAATCGGAGCATTATAAAATAAAACCCTGTGCAACTTGATATTTTACATTCCCATCCACACCCCCAACACCCCACTTCTCACAAAAGATTATTTTAAAAAGCAAAAAATTATTCTAGGCATTATCTTTTCTATTAACCAAATCCTGTGAAAATTATTTCCTGAAAAATTTGAAACCTGGTGGGGAAAAAAAAATCATTAAAACTTATCTCTGAAACCGGATGATGTAATCAATCACCTCCCCAAGGGTGCTTTTTCAATCTCATCTTTTATTAAAACTTTCATGGTCAAAATATTTTCAACTTAATCCTTGAAATAGTTAAACATTTCGTTAGGATCCTCACCGGATTGAATACTCAGTATGACTGAAAGATTTGTGGTTGATTTTCATAAGACTGAATGACATTTCAAAGCCCTTAAATTATTATGTTGATACATATGGCTTCAACAAGTATAAATTTTTCTTCCACTGTGAAGTCTATGCCTTGCAAAAAGTATTATTTATGCATTCTGGGTCTTCGTAACACACAACTTTGTTCAGACTCGTTTCCTTTCATCAACCATTCCAGCCACACCCTTGCAAATGTAACCTATGCTTACATCATTTACACAATTGTCATTGCCCATGGGATGAATACTTGAGCTTACATTTTAAAAGCTTCATTTCTTTTCTAAAATAACTTAATTGCCAGAGTATCTTAAACGGCATTCTCTATTACATTTTGAATTAAATTTTTTTTTTTTTTAATTTTATTTCACTTGCATCCACATAGATTGACAGTTTGACAGACGCGTTGAGACTGAGTATCACAGTGGATGTGTGTGCAGATTAAAAAAACAAAAAAGTCATCTCTTTTATTTTTATCATTCTACATTCCTTGCTTTATTTATTTGAGTTGTGAGTGGAAAAGTGATAAAGGATATATTTTTGTCTATGCCATATTATGACTTTTAAAAAATTATTATTATTACATTTAACCCTTAACAGCAGATCAGTTGAGCCAGTCACATACTTTTTGTGGTTCCTGTACAAAGTTTGGTGGAGAGACTGCTTCCTTTGTATTTATTGTGGAATTGTAAAAGAGGCACAACCCAATTATTTAAGTCTAATTCCGTATGTAACACTTGTGTTCACACCCGTTGAGCTGAAAATACAATGTCGTTTAAACATATTCCTCTGGATTATTACTGCACATTCAATAAGGAAACCTTCTTCCAGATTATGAATATTTTTGTTTTGAATTACATCATTTGTTGGGACTTTATTCTTTAAGACTATCTTGTGAACTGCTCAAGATAGTGTACCTTTTTTTTCCTTAGTTCTTGAGTCTATACTAGGCTACTAAAGAAACAAATGGGTACCTGAAATAATTTCTACTAATCTCTAGCTTAGGTCTGTTAACAAAAGTGGTGAACAAAGACCGTTTTTTTCGTTTTAATGCTAACAATTTCATTCATTTTGGGTTTACTGCTATTCGATAACATAGATAAATAACAAAAGCCACAAACATTTCTAATTGTTATGGTTTAACAGATTTCTGATGCATTTACAGAACAGAAATACATTTCATTTATTACACAGTGTATATTCATTGGAATTCTTTCTTTATTATTATTATCATATTTCAAAGGATAGAAAAAATTGAAGAAAATACAAGCTTCCTGAATTAATAAACATATTATTATATGTAAACCAAAGAATTTATGAGCTTTTTTTTTTCCTTGGTGGAATTCCTATAACAGCAAAGCATGATTTTCTTAAAGCTGGTTTCTTTATTTTTGGACCCTTGGGAGACTCCTCCTCACATGCCCAAATTGATATCAGGTGAAAATTAATGTTTTTCAACATGGTGCTTTTAATTCTCAAAATAATGTTTCATATATTTTGCCAAGTCACAATACTGGAATAGAAGAAAGGAGTTTCTTCATGAACCTCATTTTTTTTTTTTTATAATGGTTCTAATTCTTACTTCATTTTCTAAATTTGTTATGTTCAACATATGTTTTAATCAGATCATATTCAACCATTCATCTTATAAAGAATGTTTTAGAAGTAAAGAATTCAAATCATGAGTCAAACACTTTTATGATATTCAATAATATATAGACAAAGCTATAAATGAGTCTTTTTTTCTTGTCTATGCATTTTGGTGACTTCAAACTATCTTTTTTTCCTCCATTGGCAAGTGATGTGTTCAGATTTTGTGGCCTTAAATTTGATTTAATCAAGTTCCTTTCATATGATATTGTTGGTCAAATGGGATATAAAACTACGCACCCAAGACTACACCATTATTTTTGTAAAAGTAAACAATTAAAACCCCAAGAAAATAAGACTTTATCAATTTACGACTAACACTAACTTAGAACTGTTATGTAGAGTTTTATTTGCTTGTAACAGTGAACAGCATTCATCCCATTTCAGTACATTGTGTCAGAGTTATCATTTTTGATACACTTGTGACACATTTCCAACCATTTTAACCCTTCGTGTTTCTATACATTTCAACTCTTTATTGTAGTGAGTATAAATATCAAGGTCAGACTGTTCTGTGAAAACAAAGTTTGACTGACAGTTCAGAATGACCTTCCATAGTAAGAACAAGCTCCCTTGTATTCAGCTAACTACACAGTGACCCTAAATATTTATTTTGTTTTATTCAACAATTGATTATGAAGTTTTAAATAGTACCAGTATTTTTTTCCCCTTTTTGATTGAGTCAGTGTTTGGGTGTGCCTGCTTATCTATGCCTCAGACATTCCACACGACTTCCTTCCATCCCCGTCTGCTTACTGCTGCAATGCACGCCACCTAGTGTGTGTGTGTGTGTGAGTCAACGATGATCCTTCTACCTGCATACCTTCCAACAAACCTGCCTACTTGACCCTGCAGACAACATCCTACAGGGACCAAGGACTGAGGAGATCTCTGTGCCAAGCAGGCCTATTGGATTCTCATCAAATGCTTGACAGAATGATACGAGAGATGATCTCTCCTCTCTTTCTCTTATATACATTTGACCTGAGTCATAAACTGCTTGATTATAAGTATGAGATGAAATAGTGAAATAGATTTAGAACATACTTCTACCTTTTCCCTAAGGATGGATGTTGTTTTTAGTAGTGTATTTTCCCCTCAAAGTATGAGTATTTATGTATGTATGTGTGGAAGGTTTTATTTATTTGTACTAATGCCCGAAAGAAAGTAAATTATTATTATTTTCCCTTTTTTTTCTTGCCATGAAATAAAATAAAAAAACATTAAATGTGATAGCGTTTCACCTTGACCGTCAGCTTGAAAGTAAGGCATTAGTATTATTACATTCACATTGAAATCTCACGATACTGTGGATAACCAAGTCTTTGGATATTAAAACATAGATAACTTTTTGGTTAAAAACCCCCCAAAAAACCCCAACTATTTTGTAGCTCCATTAAAAGTAAGTGTCAAGTGAGAACTGCACATTGGGAGTCTATAGTCAAATAAATGTGATGTAGCAAGTGCAACTTATCTCTTGAAGGGTGACATGAAAGACAAAAGAGGTGTTGCCTAATTCCACTGTCAGAGCCACAGCCATGGCTGTTGGTGTTACGACTTAATTTACAACATTTTCCTAATCTTGTCATCTATGGATGAACAGCTGGGAGGTCCCCATGATTGTAGCCAATTTTGTTTCTGTCTCCAAAATTATTGCAGGTGACTGGCAGCTGGTAAATGTGGTCAATGGGATATATTATGTTCATAGTCCACCAGGGATGTGGTATTGTTGAGCAATAATGGGGCCCTCTGACAAGGAGGAGTTTCTTTATGATCAGATCTCAAAGACAAAAGGTTTGATGAAGAAAAACCCACTCTAGCTTACTTAAAATATCTCTCCTGGCATAAAGACTTCCCATCATTCTTAAAAGTGAGGGGTAAAAGTCCAAATGTTGTCATTCTGATTTACAAACAGTTATCAACGTCAGATTATAGTGTAGTGAATTATCAAAATAATGATAATGTAAATTAACAATAGTTGATTTTATCAACTTCCCCACCCCCATTCTCTTCAAGTCACAAGGCTAAGCTATTGGCTGTCAACTATTTATCTATTTCAGCATCAGCACGAAGTATCTAGTAATAGTGTGGGCGCAGCACACTATAAATTACATCATAGGGAAGTTACCTTAACGCTGAAAACTGTACCGAGTTCTATTAAAAATGCAACGTTTTGGAGTTTAAAATTTAAATGTTTTGAATGGTCATTTTATTCTGGGAAACTCTTGACTAATGTTTTACAAACTAATGCCATAGTAATCCCTCAACTCCTGCGCTTTAAATGACACAAAGATTATTTCTAAATAAATTGTTTAGAAAAAAACAGTTTGAAAGTAAGTTTCTTTCGTGCATTATAGGGTTTGCGTTTTTAGTGGAACTCATTACATAACAGGTTGTGGTACAAAAGAGAATAGATTCTGTAGAGTAGCGTAGAAAGTCAGGTATGCCAAGCTTATTAATGCTACAGAGAGAGCATGCACAAAGAAAATCCTTTAGGTGGCTCGGCCTCCATGGAGTTAGAGTGTGGGGATGCCCTTGAGAGATGATTGTGTAATGAAGTTTTAGTGTACTTCTAGTTATTATAGAGGTTTGTTCAAATCTTCAGCTACTACTCCTAAATTGTTCATACTTATGATTCTTTTAATAGATAGTGACAACCATTAACATGATTTTGAATACTTTTTTCTTTGAATTCTGAATGCATTGACTTTGCAATATAAAAACATACTTGACCCTAATGACGGCTGTGATCTGTTGTGATTTTATTTATTTTTTAGATCATATTTTCCTCACAAAGTGACTGTACAGCGAATGTCTGGTCATAACAGATGAAGTATATGAGATGCCCAATAGACAGTAAATTCTCTGTGATTGAATTTTTCCTTCTTAATGATCAAGGTTATTGTTTGGTTTCTGTCTTATTTGTTTACTCAGTAAAAGCTGTGCTCTTTTCTTTTTTCTTTCTTTTTTTTTTTTTTAAATTAATAATTTGGGGTGTATAACTTGATCAAGTTGTTTTGTCTACCATTACCATTAAAAACACTTAATAAAAGAGACAAAATGAATGCTAAAATACTTTAAAAAAAAACAAAAAAAAAACTATTCTAGCAAAGTCATCATCCATAAAACAATCATTAGCAGTTGTTTTAACATTAAAGAGATGTCAAAGGAAATTTCAGTAGCCCATGAGTAGGCAAGGTTCATTTTTTAAATTTTATTAATTCAAAGGACAACTTTGATGTGACTTGCTGTTAGAAATAATTAAGACTGGATAAAAAAAACTGAAAAGTATTGAATGAGATTCCCCCACCGAACTGAATTCTCTGTTCTTTTTCACATCCTCTAATTTTCTGTGAAATTTTTGGCTCATTTTGTCATGTTGCAAAACATTTTGTGTTGTCTACTCAAAAACAACAAAATAAGGGGCCAAAAAACATATTATGCTTCTTAATCCGAGTAGAAAAGTAACATTTCAATCTTAATGTGCTCATAATTTAAAATTGAGATATTTATAAGTTGTTGGTATGCTCACCAGTACAATTCATTCCAGTATTTGAACTTTGAAAGGTCTCTGACAAATTTTCTTGTCTAATTATTTTTTTTTCATTGAATGCTTTACATCTACAAACAATAATGAAGAATGGTGCAGAATATATTTTGAAAAGGTAACTTTTCGTTAGGTTGATCATGATGTAATCAAATGGTCATCTTTTATTACAGAGCTTGTCTTTAGGTATGTTCATAACAGACGCTTGAAGATGCATTTGTTGCATAATCAACACATTCGTATAGAGGCAACGCTTAAGAGTTCTTGGTGAAAGGTGGTAAAGTAGAAGTGTTGATAATTCAAAGTTTAACCCCTGTTGCGTCCTGTGTCAAGCAACGTCGGTTTTCAAAATGATATCAGAAGACTAAATGTAGACTGTCCAATAATCCAGTACAAAGATTTGCTTTGATTTAGATTATATTAAGTTGAGGTCCGGGAAATGATTATATGATAAGGTCAAAATGCTCACTGCCAATTAACAGTTTTGACATATTGATATTGCTATTTTGTCTTTTCCTAGCATGATTTTTTCAAACTTTAAGATTTCTTAAATTTTGCTAGCTCGATTTTAGCTTGAGCAGTGACTGTTTTTCACTTGGTAAAGGCAGATCAAGATAATCCCCTTTCCAAGTTCCAAGGCCACATCTCTGATTCTCTGCCAGCCTGCATCTCTCAAATGCTCAAATGACTGACCTGGTTCTCTGTTGCATAAAGGCGCCGGGAGGTGTGGATTGTGATGTAAATAGCCCTTTATTCCAGCAATAATTCTCCTCTATTTTTCTGAGTAACCTTTTACTTTGTATACTGTAGGACTCAAACCATTCTTATTATAGTTATAGTGTTATAGTTATAATCTCTACCTGTGGCAAAAACAGAAATTGTTGTTCATCTTGTTTCCTTTGCAAAATGTTCAGTCTGCTTGTTACTGTAACATCTAATGTGATGGTTTGAATGGAGTAAATAAGGATATAATTTATATGCTTTGACAGCCCCAGAAGTATCCTCTACGAAGCACCCTACAGAGTAAAGGGTTAAACACGTATCTTTTTCCTTCTATCTTTTACTACTACATCTAGTCTAACGCCCAGGTTCTGAAGTCTCACAATTTAATCAGTTGGGGGTTTCTGACCAAGAGTAATTACTACAGAATATGAGGTAATGGCAATGAGGATATTACGTTCACTAATTTAGTTTGCAACTATTTTTAAGTCATCTGAAGAAGTTCGTGCTACTATGTTAAGCTCTTGTGATGAAAGCAGCATGTGATGCTTATTTTCAGTTAGTCTTTTCTTGGGAGAAATTTCTTACATTTGTTTCACACAGGTAGTCATCTTTTGTTGTGTGGATAATTTCTGACTGACCAGAAATGCATCTCAATGTTAGCAGAGATTCGTACCGTACCTATCTACCCTATGAAGTACCCATTGAAGTAGATGAATAGAATACAGATTCCTGTATTTGGACTCTTTATCAATTTTTACAAAATTATATAATTTGATCCATTCTGTGGCATCTCTGAATAAAATCATGACAACCACACACTGGAAGCTATGGTCTTGCTTTTTCCCCTTTTTAGGGATGTCTTGTTTTTGTTGTCTTGTTTGCAACTCTGTGGTCATCCCCTATTTCATGCCTTTTAGTACATGACTGGAGGGTATAAATCATTTCTCTGTTGTTTGATCTGTTCCCTCTTTTAACTAATTCTTTCTTCTTACTTTCCCCCGGGCTCCTCTATGACCCTCATGTGTCGTGGGGCCCTAAAACCTCCAATAAACAAACAAACATCCCCTATTTCTTGCCTTATGGTACATAACTCCAGGGCCACATGTGAAATGCCTCGTGGGGACCCGGGGAATATAATAGGTCCCCTGCGGGCCGGCAGGAGGTGAAAACCCTCCAAAGGCAGCGGATGGTTGGTGGGAGTCCCTGGTGGGCACTTCTACTTCTGTTTCTTTTCTTTTACACTTAAGCTATCGTCTTACTTTTTCCCCTTTTCTGTGATGTCCTGTTTTTGTTGTCTGCAACTCTATGCTCATCCCTATTTCATGCTTTTTGGTACATGATTGCGGGGTCACAAGTTAAACGTACTGAGTACTTTGGTACACAAAGGGGGTTTAAAGATCTTGGGTCTTCCTGTACCATAGTCCTGTTATATGTGATGGCCATTGCTTATTTTTGTTAGGTGTGGAGGGATGATATTTTTTGTCATTGTATATCATATCTCGGTGGTGTCAAATATGTGTTTTGAGAGATTATATTTATATTTTAGTGTATATAATCTGTCTACTGTTTGTGGTTTGATCTGTTCCTTCTTTTAACTAATTCTACCATCTTACTTTCCTTTGGGCTCCTCTATGAGCCTCCTGTGTCGTGAGGTCCTAAAACCTCCAACAAACAAACATGTTAAATGTACTGAGTACTTTTTTTTTTTAACACAAAAAGGGGTCTTGGAACAATTATTCAATGCTTTTCTGAAGGCGTTTTCCCTTTCGTATGCAAAACAGCCCAATGCCTCTCCCATCTAACTTTGACCACCTTGTAACTGGAGTCGCCATGTTGGAATCGCAAAGAGGGAGGGAGGGAGAGAGAGAGAGAGGAGAGGAGAGGAGGGACAGGACAGATGGAGAGAGAAAATAGGGAAAATAAAAACTGCGCCTAAATATCAAGAGAATCAGACAACTGCTTAAAATTGTTTTATTTGAAGGAGATAATTGTGTAAGGAAGGAACCTCTACAGTCATAACTGATCAAGCCTATCATATGTATATATATATATAACCATCATCTCCTTGTATACTAGGAGGCGAACAGAAAGATATCCCTGAAATATATATCCCTAATGGAGAGGAACCGGCCCTTGTCACATTCTTGTTAATGAAGGGTGGTTTCCTTTCCTAAATGGGTCAATCTTTCCTTTGTTTTGGCCTCAGCATAAGGTGCTTTAGAAATGTACACACACTGGATCTGGTCATGTGAGGAATTAAGTACGAGCTGGCATTGGAAATAGAAGACTGCCAAAGAGAATGGTGAGGGTAAAGAGCTGAGAGGAGTCAACTGTCTCCAAGTTGCTGTAAATAAAACATTTTCTTTGATTCTGATCACAAGGAATTGTACACCCAAGACTTGTGGCCCTGAGGTTTTGTTTGTTTGTTGATTGGAGGTTTTAGGACCGAACGACACACGAGGGTCATAGAGGAGCCCAGGGGAAAGTAAGATGATAGAATTAGTTCTAAGAGGGAACAGATCAAACCACAAGCAGTAGACAGATTATTTATACTAAAAAATAAATATCATCTCTCAAAACACATACATTAACATCACCGAGAGATGATTTACAACAAAGCTTGTGACCCTGCAGTTATGTAACAAAAGGCATGAAATAAGGGATGACCGCTGAGTCACAAACAAGACAACAAAAACAGGACATCACAGAAAATGGGAAAAAGTAACACGATAGATTCAGTGTAAAAGATAAGAAACAGAAGTAGAAGTGCCCACCAAGGACATCCGCCAACTGCCCACCCTAACGGTTTAATAAATTACACACACGACACAGCTGTGTCATTTTTTCAGCAAATAAAACGTTTAATTTTCACATGGTGTAGGCATCCAGTACATGAAGACAAATAATGTAACAAGTGTTACATTTTAGATGAATAAAACAATAAAAATAATATGATTTTCTTGCACCACAGTAAATACACAATAAAGACCGTATTCTGCCCATCAGGGCTACAGGATGCATGAAAATGATGGAAAGTGAGTATCCATCGCTAAATGTAAGTAAGGGGGGAATACTACGTAGAGGTAGAGGCCAATTTCAAACTACACGACAGAACAGGGTGTCCTTTTTTTTTTACTCCCAGCTTAAGAATTGAAGTAGATTTAAAAAAAAAAAAAATACCCAATCTTTCAAAATGTAAATAAAAGTCATAACTTTTGCAAAAAACTAAAACTATGTTTTTATTTTTTTTATTTTTTAGATATTTTAATTTTTTATCAGGGAATAATAAAAAAGGACACTCAGTACATCTCTGAAATTGGCCCATCAATTTTTTTTTTTACTTTTTATTCCTCTTTTCTATCATTCAAAATGAAATAAAAATAACATGCTCGGGTGAACACCTTGACTTGATGTTCTGATTGTACTCTCAAAAATACTTTGAATCTGGTTTTACTTACGAGGGAAATGTGGGTGAGACATCGGTTGATGGCTACTTTCGGGAAGGAACCTCCGATGGGCAGAATATGGTACGATAACAACCCCATAACCTCCCCCTCCCCTACCCTCCTCCCTTTCCAAACAAAACAATCAGTCTGTACACATAAAATTAACATCTTATTTATCCCTAGTTCTTGAATTTCTTCTTTTTCTTTTTGCTATCGGTGGCTGATGATTTTGGTTTGCTGTCCTTTTCTCTCTTTCGTTTGGCTTGTAGAGTGCTGGAAGAAAAAGGAATGAAAAAATAAAGAAGAAACATTAAAAAAAAAAAAGTCTAACCTGGTTATAGGTTGGACAGAAATCTTTTCAGTTTTTCAATTAAGATTAAAAAATACATCATCTTAAAGTTAATTTCTTTCCTTTTCAATTGTCGCTAGCATAAAATCTGTCTGTAACAGTTGCCATTATTTTAAAAGGATTTTTAATTTATGTTACTAATCCGTAATTATTTTGTATGTTTAATTAAAAAAAATAAATGAATTGACAGCTTATCTAGTAGCATTGTATGGCTACAATTCCATATTAAAGCGTTGACCAAGGCCCTGAAGTTGCTTTCTGCAGCCATTAGTTTTTCACACCCTCCTTTCAGTTTAACTGAAAATATTTTAAAAGCTTGTTAATAAAATATTGCCAAAATTAAAACACAATCAACCCCCTTTTCCCTCTTTATCTTTAGCTAAAGATTTAAATTTCAAAATATTTCACAACAGCTTAATTTAATGCCCTGTGGCAAATCGGCTCATTGGTCTTTCTCATTAGCAGTTACTACCAAAGGCAACAGCAACTATTGTTTGGCTTAAGATCCGAAAAATACCCCTTATGTATTGCTCATTATGCCACGCAATATTAGGCACGGTGGACTGATCATCTGCCTGTCTTCATTTCTTGGTGATCCAGAGTAATTCCCAGCTGCTTGGAGCCGGGCCCTGACACTGCTAAGGCAGTATGAAGGGATAAGGAAAACAAAAAAAAAAACCAACAGCTTATTCCTCCCCTGCTAATGCTTGAAAATTCATGTTTCTTCACAATAGGTTAAAATTCTTCCCCATGATTCATTGAATCAGGTCAAAATGTTGGTTACACAGCACATCTCACACAAGACACACAGATTTAGAGCAGCACCCTCCACAGGTGGCAAATCACAGCCAGAAATAAAAACTGCCTTCAACTGTTGCATTGCTCGTTTTTCGTGCCATGTGTCTTGTATGGAGGGAGGGGACTGCCTCCTCCTTCTCACCTTTTCACGCTGATGATGGACTTTGAGGAGTTCTTTGTGGCGTCTTCCCAGTCTTGTTCCAAGCCATGGATGGCAAATTTGGCCAGATCTTCACCCAGGAAGGTGTTGATTTCCTTTTTGTATTCATGTTTGAACTCTGACCCGGCTTCCTCCTGAAGAAAACAGAAAGAAAGAAAGGGTAGAATAAGCACTTTAAAGAAACCTGAGGAATATAAAAAATGTGTTAAGTTTCTGAAGGAAATTGTGGACATGACTGCAATGGATATTTCAGGAAAAAAGATTACAACCGATGATTGCTTGTGAGGAAACAAGTAAATTACCTACATTTGTCAGCCTCTCATATTTATTAAAGTCCCATGACAAATGGTTTCAATTTCCCATCACAGCTCCTAAAAAACAAAGTTTTTACATTCAAAACACAAATCTAAAATACATAGTAAGCAGAATTTTCAGAGATGGGGACTGAGGTGAAGAGAAAAATCAGCAAAGTGTAAAGAGAGCCCGTCTCTCCGTACCAACAGAGCGGATCTAACTTCATTACAATCTGGCAAGAACAGGACTGACCTTGAATCGGATTCACGAAAGCAGAAATCAGCATAATTCAACATAATCCCCTTTCTTGACAACTATTTTTGATCCTAAGATCTTTTTTGGAAGGGGAGGGGGGGGGGGGGGGGGGGGGGGGGGGGGGGGGGGGGGGGGGGGGGGGGGGGGGGGGGGGGGGGGGGG